>PVIA01015850.1:0-21156 GCA_004024845.1 Tonatia bakeri | reverse complement strand
TGTAAACTAATTTTATACAGATAGGTAGACAGACAGGTGAGATTGTTGCAAAAATGAGGCAATGGTAGTAGCCATTAATCTACTTGGGGTTAGACAAGCTGATTTTCAAGTTCTAAAAATAAATGAAGAGCCCAGAATGTATGTAAACGGTAGATTCACCTTTAAAATAACTTAAGCATGGCCAGAAATTAGTAAGAAAACATGCTGGGCCTTTGAGGTAACTGGTTTAATATGTAGAGTAGGACAAAGGGCAATTGTTGGGTAGAATTATCTGGTAAGTTTCCTTCTGCCTTTCCTCAGGACGCTCCAAGTTCCCTAAAAACGACTGCTCTGAATTAGGGATCTACAGCAGGGAGGGAATCACAGAGGAAAATATACTTGGAGCTGTGGGCTGGGAAGTTAGCATCTGGGTCCGTCGCCGCCGACTTGCTGTGTGCTCTCGGTCAAAGCCCGTGACCTCCCTGGGCCTCAGTTTCCCCGTCTGTGGTAGAGGGTTGTACTTGTCAGCGGCTGTACGGCCAGCTCCTGGGAGAGGGAAAGAGGAGAGGGCTCGGAGACCCTCCATGGAAGGGCTCCCTCCCGATCACTCCCCACGCCTCCGATTTTGGCTCCGTCTCACGACTGTCCTCCCCAGCGCCAAGTGGACTTGGCCTGTTCCTCAGAAATATCAAAAGCAAATATTAACTCAAGATAATGCAACTCCAGCCGTGCAAAGGCCAGCTAACCTGGAAAAAGGAAATGTCACCATCGTTTAAAGCGATGGCTCGTGGTGCTTCCGGAAGGGATCCCGAGTCCCTGCTTTGTGGCGGCAGAGCCACGGGCTGAGAGATTAACGCTGGGGTGTCTCAGGGCAGCTGTCGCACTGTGTCAGCCCCTCGCCCTGTCCCTGATTGCTGAGGCTCGTCACGGCTGATAAGGTGCTTGTTAGAGAAATGGGAACTAAATTTATAGTTGGCTTTTGTGGAGCCAATTTACATGTTGTGCTGCTGGAAAGCCGAGCCAGGGGAAATGTGCCTGAAGCCGAAATTGGCTTTGTGGCTTCGGCTTGCTCGGCTCCGCACCACCTGCCTCCAATCAAACTGTCCAATTACAGGAAACAATTGTTTTCTTGCTTTCTGGGAAGTGAAGAAATTCATCCAGTAAAGGACTGATTTCTAAATGTTTCTTCTTCCCCCTGCCCCTTCCAGAGGAAAAAAGAAAAGAAAGAAAGAAAGAAAGGGGGGAAAGTAAAAGCAAACCCCAACAAACCCCAAACATCCACCCTGGGCAGAGAAAGTGTTTCCTTAGCAAATTACTATCAACGTTCCAAAATCAGGACCCGTGGTCTGTGCATTGTGGTGTCATTGACCAGACACCTGATCTGTAATTAATTCCTGCAATAACGTTATCAGCCGTTCAGAAGAAAGGTTCTCCCTTTTCAGATGTGAGGCAGTAATTAAAGGCTGTGAGTTTTGCAGGTGAAATCCTGCAAAAAGTACGATTTTGAAGTCAAAGAATGTAGTGATCCACCTCTGGTTAATTAAACTTCCCTTTCAAAGTAAAATCTTGTAGCTGAAACAAAGAAAGCGGTGACAACGATACTCTTTATCTCTGAGCCCAAGTCTTGTGTCTTCCAACTGGGGTGTGACTTGCTGCAGCATCTGTCTCGGGACGGGCTGAAATAGCCGCGGAGATGTTGGAGGCGGAATAAACACTTGGCCGCGTGGAGGTGATATTAGGATGTGCAGAGGTTGGGCAAAAACTAGAGACCATAGTCTCTCTGGCAGGTGACATTTAATGGCACGAAACAATGTCACTTGACGTGTTTCTGTGTCATTTCTGGACTTGTTCTTTGTGAAAAATAAGAACAGAACTGCTCAATATCTCATGAGTCAGTGAAAATAGTGACCTCGTGAAAAGCACTGGCAGGCACTTTTCCACGTCGCCCCTCTGGCAGCAGGTACGGTCTTCAGGCTACCTCCCAAAGCTCACGTAGGCAACACTGCCTGCTGATGCAAGGGGCCCCCTCATTCGGGTCCCCTTCCGTTAGCCCAAGGGCTCTGTCCCTTCCCATTGCCTGAGTTCCCTGCTGCAGGGGGCGTGGCTCCGGAGAGTCCCAGTTTCCTCCTCCAGGAAGCCTTCCCTGGTCAGACCAGCTAGAGGCTGTCTCTTGCATTCGCCACCCCCCGACCCTGCACCCCATGCACGCCATACCCGTTCCAGCCTCTGTCCTAGGAGTAGCCCTGTGGGTAGGTAAACTCACTGAGGGCTAGCCCATTTCTCTTCCACTTGGTAAAAATGAATGAGTGGATGATTGTCCTTCTGGGTCTCAGGGTGTTTCCTTGGAGGTGCCTCGGAGACCCTGTCCCTTCTCCCTGTGCTCTAGGTGGTAGGGGCTCTGGGGCTCCATCCTCAGAACATTGTCCTTTCGTCGTGACTTCGCCGGTAACCTGTGGCCTTCAAACACACAGACTAATTCTCATCCTCGTGCCTGATGAAGCCTCAGGTGGGGGGTGGAAGGTCCTGCTAAGCCCATGGGTTCCAGAATCAGATGCCCTGTGACCTCAGGGCTGGTACTTACCCTCCCTGAGTCTTAGTTTTCCTACCAAATTGGCGGGGGGAGGGTGGGAATACCAGGGCGATAAAACCCTTTAATCCTGAGAAACCCTCCTCATTCCTTAAACCTCAGCCGGCCAGGTGCATGGGCCCTGGGCTCTCCCGGCCAGCACACCCCACCTCCACCACCCGGCCACCCGGCCCCCCGCGGCCCCAAGACTGTGCTCGGCGGGTTGGGAGGTGGGTCCGCCAAGGGCGGGAGTGGAGCACCCCTTAGCCCTGTTTCCCTGGGTTTGGAAGGCGCTCAGAAGACCTTTGCTGAACTAAGGGGTCTGTTTCACCAACAGATGCTGTGCCTGCCTGTCCCAGCACGATGCGCTTTGCCCACCGGAATGTTGGAGTTCAGATGCTGGGCACCTGTGGCCTCCTGGTGCTCCGGTGACTCAGGGGGTAATGTGGGTATGGGGGCTTTCCAGCAGCCTAGTTAGGTGAAACCGCACAGCAGCCTTCCCGCCCCATGGGTGACCCATTTTTCAGTTCCTGTGGTCTCCACTTCCACGCTGCCGTTCTGGTGAGGCAGGGCCGGTCCCTGGCTGGCATTTGATGAGTAAAGGGAATTGAGATGTAGGTGACTGATTTGGACTGTGAGAACGTGGTGGGATGACATTGCTTTCTGACAATGGGAACTGGTCTGTGTCCAGGGGCTTCCTGTGACCCCTCCCGAGCCCTCAGGGAAGTTCTGTTCTGTCCCCTTCCCAGAGCCTGAGGTTAATTTTCTGGGTTCTCCCAGACTCCTCGGGTGAGATCCCCAATTAGAAGGAAAAATCTCAAACAATTCTGTTTTTACCCAGACTCTCACTTGGCTTCTTGGAGCTGACGTGGAAATTGCACTGTGTGTGAGTCTCGCCGGCCTCAGTCCCTCGGGGAGGCAGCTGGGCGGGTTCCTGCCACTCCTTCCGCCCCACGGCCAGCAGGACCGGGGAGTGGAGGGGGACAGGTAGAAACCCGAGGGTCCTGGGTGCTGGTGTCCTCTCAGCCCCTTGAGCAGCGGACTCACGTCCGATGTGCTTTCCTGCTCCTGCCCAGCCTCCCGCTGGCCCGGCAGCCCTGGGTGGACAGGAAGCGTGGTGTTGACTGTGGCCACTCGGGGTGAGCGCCAGTGACCCCTCAGGATATTTGAGAGGAACAGAAGAACAATGCAGTGATGGGTGGTTCTCCGCCCAGGGGAAGGTTAGACTCTCCTGAGAAGTTGTTAAAAATAATGCAGGAGCCCAGGCCCCACTCTGGGCCAATGGCATCAGAGCTTCAGGGGGCGGGGCCTGGGCTCTGGAGTTTAGAAAGCCCCTGGGTGGGTCTACTGCGCAGGCGGGGAGGGGACACTGGGAACCCCCAGAACCAGGCTTGGGGTCTGACGGCTCTGGCCTGGGTCTGGCTTCCCTGCTGACGGATGGGGGTTTCCTCGCTGAGCCCGGGAGGCCACCTTTCGCTGAGGTTGCTGGGTTGCAGACCCCGTAGAGAAAGGACCTACAAGGGAATATGCACCTGGGGACTGTTCACCGTGGCGTGGCAACTGCTTGGTGTCCACTGGGCTTCGGCCTGAAGGGTTTGGGGTCAGGCAAGGCTGGGTTTGAGCAAGTTACCCAACATTTGGAACGGGGTGGGCCACTGACTTCTCTGAGTCTCTGAGTGCCCCACCTGCCCGGTGGGCTCAACAGTGGCACCCACATCACAGAGGGGCAAGGGAAGTGAGCTAAGGCGTTCCACTAATAATATTTGATAATCAGTAACCATTGACTATTATTATTAAGTTACTGGATGAGCAGGTGAAAAACACGGCGGATGTTTGTAAAAGAAAAATGGTCAGATAATGGCGTGAGTTGTGGGTGTTTGGACTTGGCCTCTCAGGCACACCTCTGGAGGCCTGGGGCTTTGAGGAAAAGCCATGCGCCCGGATGTCTGACCTTTGTAGATCAAAGTATTGATTAGACTTTGTATTATGTGCTGCTGGGTTTGTTAACTTCCAACTCATTTCTGGGGTGGCAAGGCATTTTCATCTGCTAATTTCTGTTAACAAGTAAACAATTATGTTTTTTAAATTTTTATTTTAAGATTTTATTTATTTTTAGAGAGGGGAGGAGAGAGAGCAAGAGGGGAGAGAGAAACACCGATGTGTGGTTGCCTCTCATGCGCCCCCTACTGGGGACCTGGCCTGCAACCCGGGCATGTGCCCTGACTGGGGATTGAACTGGCAACTCATTGGTTTAGCAGGCTGGTGCTCAACCCACTGAGCCACACCGGCTGGGACAACAGCTCGTTTGAAGGAAGTGCAGATTAAAGCACCGTCCTTCACTTGGCTAACCCGGCCCTCCCTCCGACTGTATGTGCTCCCATGAACACGCTGTTCTCGCAGCCGCTGAGCTGTGCGCAGTCAGCCAGCCCTCGGTGGCAGCTGAGACGCAGGTGACTGTGACAGAAACGTGTGGGGTCATGGCCGGTGGCCCAGCAGCCGCAGCGTGCAGTAGGCTAGCCCGTTGTAGTCCCCGGCCCTTCCTTCCCCACCAGGGTCTATGGCGGGCAGCTCCACCTCCCAGGGTGAGGATGAGGAGACCAAGGATTCCAGCCGTGAAAAACCAGCCAAAGGCTTAAACATCACAGAGAATAGCTCAGAATATCTCATTCCATTGTCTGCTGGCCCAGGAGCTGCCACCTGAGTGGTCATGTCACGCTCCCCTAGAGTGCATCCAACTGTTTCTGGCAGCCCCTTGAGGCCCCCCGCAAACCAGGACACTTGGGGACAGGGGTGTCTTCCCTTCAGGGCCACTATCAATGTCTGCCTAGAGAAGGCCACTGTCCATGGCAGGGGGGTAATGCCAGGTTCCCCCCCGCTGCAAATTTCCAACCCCGGGTGGCAGGGGCCAGGTTTCCCGCAGAGATAGGTGAATGGATGCCCATTCCTGGGGCCCCTGGCTCTGGGGCAGACCTGCTGCCCAGCGTCTCCCCACTTGTGCAGTGACTGGCTCTGTGGCCCCCCTTCCCCGGGGGCAGGAACCCCCCCACAAGTCCACCCCCTGGTGCACTCTTCTCCTGGGGGGGTGCATGTTGTGGAGCATGAAGCAGGTCAGGGCTGGCTTCACCAGCCTGACATTCCCTGTTATACGTACAAAACCCATCCGGTTCAGCAGCCGGCAGAGTTGGTGCGAGGCGGCCCAGAGAGCCGTTTGGTGATATGGGCCCAGGGTCTTGACAATGTTCCCAGTCTTCCACTCAGCATTTTAATGCCCAGCAATGCGTGCTCTCGGACTGCACAGGTGTGTCCATAGAGAGCTATCATCAAGGCCTTCGCTTTAAAATGCGTCTCACTGATAGAGGTGCAAAACTGGGAATCAATGACCTTCATGTCCGAAACAGAGGCATCACTAAGTAAAGCCTGGCATTTGCATAAGGACAGTGCCACATGTTAAAGCCATTAAATCACACGGAAGAGCAGGTGGTGACACAGAGAGACGCTTCTGCTGGGGTGTCAGGCTTAACTTACTGTGCACGAAGTTGGAGGTATAGTGTGAGCTCCACCATGTAAGAACATATATGCACATAGCCTGAGCTTGTGTGTGAATAAAAAACCCCCCACAAAAACTAGAAAGAGGGCACCAACACATGGCCAGAGTCTCTACTGGGCGAGGACACAATTGCATGTGATGTTCTTTCTTTTCATAGCACTGTTTCCCTCCAGTTTCTGTAGTGAGCACGTGTGACCCACGCCACACTTGTAAATGATTCGAGCCACCGAAGGTAGCAGAGGCTTGGTGAGGTAGCAGCTGAGAAAGCTGAAGGGCCTTATTCCAGAGGCCTCCTCTGCAGGGACCTCCCTCCCGAGCTGGGACCCTGGCTCCTGCCTTTTCTCCATCTCCGAGGCTGCAGGCTTGGCCGTGGAGACAGAGAGGCGGGAGAGATGGACCTGTGCGAGGCGGAGCCCCGTGCTGGGAGAGCCATCCTCTCGGGGCGTCCTGGGGGAGCGGCCAGGTGAGAGGACAGGTGCGGGACTCCACCAAGGCTGCTCTGGCCTCCCAGCTCCATGACTCCGTGCCTGAGCCTGGGGCTGGGCTCCCTACCCCAAGGCCCTCAGTGTCCTCATCTGTGAAGTGGGGATGAGGAGCGAAAAGGGTTTAGCGTTGCCCTGACCTGTAGCAAGAGCCCTGTGGTTGGGCATGTGTGTGTGTGTGCATACATGTGTGTGTGTCCCGTGTGTGTGCATGGGTGTGTTTTCTTATCTGATAAATGCACCCAAGATCATTTTCATTCTTCTTAAACCTTCAGATTAGTTTATATAAGAACAGTGTTTTGTGGCCTACTGGCCTTGGGTCAGTGGGGCGTGCGGCTGTCTCTGTACTGAGAAGGAGTCACAGGAAGGGTGCTCAGCACCCCCGTGTGGGTCTCTCTTCACAGCAGAATGCGGAGGGCAGCTGGTCAGCCGTGGACTCCTTGGTGCCCACTTTCCTCCCAGCCACGTGGTGGGATCATGGCCTCCCATGTCCGGGCACACCCCTTGGTGAGGGGGTGGTGCACCATCACCAGCACTGTCATCATGCCGACATGAGGAATGGGTGACTGGCAGGAGTCCACAGGAAACTCGGAGCCTGGCATGGCCCACGCCTTCCTGATGCCTAGGGCCCCTCTTTTTCCACCTCGTCTGGAAACCACTGCTGTGGCTGTGAGGGCGGTGGCTGGAAGGGCAGGCACAGGGCAGGGCTCCGCTGCCAGTGGCTGAGGCTGTGAGGGGGCTCCAGGTGCACGCGCCATCACAGAACATGGCCGTGCTGACAGTGTGGGGGCGATGCCGGCAAGAGCCGCAAAGCTCGGGGCCAAGTGCAAATTGTTTTAAAACACACAACTGAGCGTGGTTCAGGTGGTGCCAGTGAATTCTACATTTCAGCAGGGAGTGATTCCGGGTACTTTGCTGCTCTCAGCCAGTCAGCATGCCACTGTTCACAGAGCCATTCTGCTGTCGTGTAGATGTTGTCGGGGACAGTGGGCCACAAATGCCACCTGATTTGCCAAATGGATTTTAGCTGCTTGTCTCAGAGGCACATCAGACCTTCAAAGCCGTGTGCTTTCGTTTTCCCTGCGCAATGGTTTCTCTGCACACTTAGAACCAACCTGAGTGGTATTCACTGTAAGCCACTGAGGACGCCTAGGTGCGGTCGGGGGTGTGATGTGATGACTCGCTTCAGGGTGCTCCTGGGAAGGACAGCACAGCACGGGGTGCTCAGGGGCCACAGGGACCCTCGGTCCCCAGGAGACAGAGATGGCGTCACCTGCCACATAGTGAGCGCCTATGCTGCCCAGTGTAAATTCAACCCATGCAGGTGCCGGAGCCCAGGGCTCTGCAGGCTCCCATACTTGCTGTAGGCTCTGCTGCCGCTGTTTTGAAATTCTTACTAATTATAAGCCTGAAGCTATGTGTTTTCATTTTGCGTCGAAGCTGTTTCCTTTTCTTTCTGGACACACAGTGGGACTGCATCTCTCCCTGCCCCCTGTAGTCAGTCATGGCCAAGTGACTAAGTCTAACCAAAGGAAGGGGATGCCCTTTGCATGTCTGGCTCTGACAACCTGGTGCATGAGGCTTTTACACACCCACACGCACATGCATGCACACACAGACCACGAGCTTCGTCCCGGTGCAGCCGGTGAATCCTCGGCCTCAGCAGTGTGTTACTTGTGCACGTTCACGGCCCTGACCCAGTGGCCGTGTGGCTGCACGCAGGGCTAGGTGATGCTTCTAGGAGAAGGCAGAGCCGGCCAGCCTTTCCCCTCCTTGCCCAATGGAGAGGTGGCCCCCAGCTGACGCTGCAGCCTGTGTTGGAGATGTGACAGCTGGCCCTGCATCTCTGGATGACTTCCTGCAGCAGAGCTCTCCCTGCCCCCCGCCTGCCTCCCGTCCCAGCCACTTGGAGCTGCCCTGCACGCTCACGGGGGCAAACAGTGCAGGCAGGCCTGCGGGCTCTGCAGCCTCGCCTCTTCCGGGAGACCCCCAGCCCATCGGCTGCTGGACAGAATTAGGTCCCATTCCTATACCTCCTCGCCCTGTCCACTCGGAGGGGACTGCCGCCGCGAGCAGCCTGGGTAACAAGGACTTGCTCCTAAAGACCAGGGAGGGGCCTGGTGCCCCGCCCCAAAGCCTACAAACCCCTGAACTTGGGGTGCTGGGGAACGAGAGAGGACAGCACCGGGAGGCTGCCTGCCAAACACTGCTTGCTGTTTCCCAGCCCCACTGACACACAGCGCTGGAGAAAGCGAGGTGCTCCGTGTAGTGGTTTGATACATGCAGAGACTGGGAAATGATTACTGCAATAACTTTACTTAACACGTCTGCCCCTCACAGCACCATGAAATGTTTTTGGTAGTGAGAACATTTAAACGCTACTCTCTCAGAAACTTTAAGTGTATAATGCATGGCTTTTTAAAGAAAAACAACAGATATTTGGCTTTAAGCTTTTAAGGACAGAGAGCAACCCTATCCTTGGTCGGTGCTGGAACAATGAATTACCCTCTGTAAGCTCCTCAAGGCGGGGCTGAGACACCGTGCAGGTGCGCTGGGGACTGGAAGCCCTGCCCGCTGTGGGGTCCGGGTGGGGAACCCGCTCTGGGCACAGATGGGCACAGGCTGTGACCACGCACCTTTGGGGGCTCAGTTTGGGGCTAACTGAGTTTCCTGTTTCACATTGGGTTTGTCTGTCCGAGGGAATGTCAGAGGCTGGGAGGGACAGCCTGTCTGTCTGTCTGTCCATCTGCAGTGGTATGAAGTAAAGGGTTGATTGTTTCCCGTGGGTCAAGAGGACCCGAGGGAAGTGGTTGTGGATCCCACTTCAGAAGCTCAAGGACATCAGGGACAACCTCCTGCCGTTCTCCTGGAGTTCTCCTGACGGGGCAACATGACTGTCATGGACTCAGCTGCCACGCTCGGGGCGGGAATAAGGTGGGGAAAGGAGAGACATCGGGAGCCCTACTCTGTTCCGTTGTATCAAAAAAACCCACAAATTTTTCCAGACTCTGTCCCCCAAACACTCTCTGGCTTTGGTTTCATGGCCAAGCTGAGCGATGGCCCCGCCCCATTCCTTGCCACTAGGGAGGCTGGGTAGTGAGGAGCAGAATTCCCAAGACTGGCTCAGACCAGTCACAGCCCATCCCCTGGGGCTGGGCCTACAGCCGCTCCAAACCAAAGTATATTCTTCTAGCAAGAAGCTGGGGAGGAATGAATACTGAACAAGCAGCAGCCAGTGCGTATCACAGTCTGCAAGGAAGACTGCGGTAAGGGACTGGCTCATGAAAATGCGGCAGGTAGGACTTGAATTTTTCCTGGTCAGGAAGTCCAGGTCAAGGTCAAAGCCAAGCTCCTGTTGAGTTGATGTTGTTCAGAACTGAATCCTGGGTTCTCACCGCTGACATTTTTCTACTGTCAGTCCAGGCCCTCTACTTTTATCAGGTGGTTACTGAGTCCCTGTGGCAGAGGCTGGGAGTGCGGTAGGTTAACTGTCCGTCAGCTAGGCCGCCTATAAGAAGGCTTGACCTTCCTGCCTGAGTTCCTTGGGCCCAAGTGCAGAGTGTCTCCTGCTTTCCCACGGCCTCCTTCTTGTTCCCCTTCTTTCCTTTGCCCTCCTGTGTCCCAGGCAGCTCTGTCCCCCGGCATCCCCACCAGCTCCTTCCCCTGGCATCCCCACCAGCTCTGGGCCTCGGACGGGGTGCTCCTCAGCACGAGTTACCGTGAGCCACACACGTGGCTTAAAACGATCCAGCAAACACATTTGAAGAAGTAAAAAGAAACACATGAAAATAAATTTAAAACTACATCTGAGTTGATCCACTATATTAACAATGTCATTTCCACATGTAACCCACAGAAGGACTCTGAGTGAGATGCCATATTTTGCCATGTATAATGCGTGCTTTTTTGCCCAAATTTTTGAGGGAAAAATGAGGACGTGTGTTATGCATGGGTAGTGCTAGTTCTGTATGTATGTAAATGTTTTACATTCTCTTATTTATGCTTATGCATTAAAAGTGTACCTCTAGAAAGCAATAATGATATCTGTAAGCAAAATAGTACTCCGAAATACAATAATTGGTTTTATAGATGGATAAAAAATTGAATTAAAAAATTAAAACAAAAGATTTTTTTCCCCGAAAGTTTGGGCCAGAAATGTGGGTATGCAGTATACGCCGCAAAATACGGTGTTTTCACTTTTTTCCTACCATGTCTTTGCAGTCTGCTCTGCACGGCACAGTTCACGCATCCTGACTCAGACTCTGCACAGGGCCGCTGCCCAGAGCTGCGTGTGGGGAGTGGCTGCCGTGTCTGAGGGCACAGCTCCAGCGGACGGACACCCTTCTGGCCACGTCTTCGTCATTCCTGCCCACACAATGGGGGCACCTGCAGGGAGGCGGCCCCGCTGCTCCAGGTGGGCATGTGGGGGTCGACCAGGAAGCCCTGTCACGGTGTGGCTGGGCACCAGGTGCGTAGATGTGTGTTCACTCCCACCGGGTGCATCTGCACCAGCTGCTAACCCAGACCAGGTCATACGACCTCCCCTGCCTTGGGTTCCTCATCAGCAGAGAGAGACCAACATCTGCCTTTGTGATGCCGACTGGACAAGAACTCGGACATGCGTGGTGAGCGCTGAAGGGGCAGTAGCTGCCCCTGCTTTCCCCTCCGTCCGTTTTGTTGAGATGTCGTATGGCCCTGTGGAAGTGCACAGTGTACACAATTATTTAAAACTAGGTGTACTGTGAGGCACACGGAGAACCTGGGATTTAGCAGCAGCCGTGTGGCTTGGACTCTTCCAGCGTGGGTTCTCTGTGCTTTGGGGACCGTCCTAAGGGGTGTCACAGCCAGTCACATGCTCCTCCTTTTGTTCCTAGCCGGGGAAAGTCACAGGCCCACTGCCATGGGGCTTGGTGAGCAAGGGCGCATGCCAAACAAGGGTGGCCCTGCTCTGGGACTTGTTCACTTCTCATTGTCCCCACACAGCCTGGGGTTCGGCTTCCCACGGGAACAGGCAGGCAGCCAGGCTCCGTCAGAGCGGGGCGAGGACCCGAAGCCCTGCTACCCACCCGTCTCCTGCTCCCACAGGGCCGTCCCCGCACACGCCCCCTCCTCTCTGTCCTCCTCTGGCTGCCCACCCACTTCTTCCCTCCCACGGACCGTCTGGGAATCAGGTTGTTTAAGCAATGGAAACCAAGTGTTTCATGGTCATGTACAGTTCTGAAAATAAAAACCGGGCGAAGCAAGCCAGGCACCCGGTGACACAGAGAAAACCAAAGGCTAACTTTATTGAAAAGCTCCTTTGTGGTGTCAGGCAGGAAGTAGAATGGCTTTAAATGGCAAACATTTCTCAATCATGTAATGCACCAGTAATCTTGGCATTCTTTCTTTTCTGTCCCCCTTTAAGAAAACAGCGGTGCCCAGAGAGCACCCAGCCCAGCGAGGGGGAGGAGACTGAGTCCGGGCATCGTCCCAGGGCTGCTGCAGGCTGGCCCTCCCTCCCATGAAGCATCCCCGGAGGGTGGAGGGGAGATGGTGGGGAGGGAGGGGCAGGCCCTGTTCTGTTGAGCCCCCCCACTGCCTGATGAGTAGCTAACTTTTCATCGGTGTCCCCGGCCAGCAGGCTCTCTCAAATCTGTCCCCATGGGAAACAGCGTATACACATGTCTAACTTCAGACTGCAGTTAGTAATTCCGCTCTAGGGATGGTGAAACCCGTTTTCACCTAGGACATCTGTTTCTCTCGCCCAGGGTCCTCACTCTTATTTCTAGAGTAACTTTGGCTCTTTGCACAGAAAATAAAACCCCAGAGAAGCGCAACTGGTTAAGTCTTTCCTTGAAAAAACAACAACTGCACTTTCTTATTGAGTATCACACCCACAGAAATGAAAGGGGAAGCCGGAAGATCAAGGCCACCGATACACTCTTGCTTAGTTGCACTTTTTAAGACTTATTCATAGATGTCACACAGGATATGGCACATGGGAGGCCTTCAGTAAACACGCCTTAATTGATTAAAACACAGAAATGTACTTAAAGATCTTTAAGGGAATAGGTACACTTTTTAAAATAAAATAGCAGTGGATTTTAATCAGTAGCAACAATGGTGCCAGGTGGAGTCTTGTTGATGAAGACCCAAAGTCTGGCTAATATGAAATAGCTCTTAAATGTGGTGCTTTAAGGTCTCCCCTAAAGATTCTCAGAATGGTGTCCCCTGAGCACTGACCCTGTGCACAGTTGTCCCGTGTCAGGGGCCGGCACTCCAGTCGGGCGCTGAGGAGGTAAGAGGTGGGTCTCAGTATGTGGCCGGAACTCCCCTTTCGGGACTTTCAGTGTCATCTGTTCTCACCCCATCCCCCACCTCTCCATTGGCCAAACTCCCCCGTCCTTGAACCCCCGAGGGGAGGGGTTGGCTCTCCTGTCAGCAGCCCCTGTCTCTGCTCTGGCACTGGCCCTAGGTAAGGTCATTGCTCACGTGGCTGGTATCTGTCTTTCCCACCCGAGCCCCACAAGGGCACAGACGCAGAGTCATTCATTTTCACGTCCCAGCAACTCCCACGGTGTCTGTAGGTAATAGATTCCCATTCGCTGGTTGAATGAATGAAGATCAGCTCTATTCCTTGGGGTTCCAAGTTATTAACTCAGTTGGTTGGTGGTGTTCTTTGCAGTGTATTTCTGGTCTTGCTTCCTGTAGGTCCCTTTTCTCCCCAAGATGAATGATGAATGCTTCTCACCTTGCTAAAGGTTAGTCCTGTTTCGAAAGCCCTTTCCTGGGCTCCTTGGAGAGGCTTGCAATGTCTCCTGTACCCCCAGGGAGAATCCTAGGTGAGGGGTTGGCAAGCGTGGTTGCAATCCAGAAGAACTTGCCCTTGAAGTTGAATGAAAGGGCATTGTGTCCCTTCTCTTTCAAGTCAATTCCAGTCATTGTCCTGAGTCTGGCAGGGGACTTGCAGGCTGGGAAAACTTGATCCACCCCTCCGAACTCTCAGGGCCAGATGGAGCCTGTGATTTTCCCGCTCTGCTCTTCCTGCTTGCGTGTACTTGAGGCCACCTCTGGGCCAGGGAACGGGCCTTTGGCAAGGCCCCCCCAGCCGGCAGGGGACAGCGGTCAGTGTGTCTGTGTGGCTCTGGTTTTGGGCAGGCATTCTGGAAGCCCGGACACCCCGTGGCTGCCTTCTCGGGGTGTCGTCGCAGTGCCGTGCTGAACAGGGGCTGCCTGAGGGGCCCGGCAGAGCCAGCTGGCTCGCACTTGTCCAGAATGTGCACACGGGGCCGTGGCCGGCCAAGGTGCTTCCCTGTCTCGGTGTGCCTGATCACGCTGACGCTCGCCCTGCGGACGGTTCCCTGTGTGTGAAGGCCAACCGTTAAAGGGAAGTATTTGTCATCTCAGCACCTGGTTTCAGGAACAAAGTCTTCACCTCACTGCCACCGAATGAGCCATTTCAAAACAACCTTTGTTCAGGGACTGAAAGAGCCGAGTGACTGGGCAGTCGGGCCCCCTCCCAGCTGGGCCCTGGGCGGTGGGGGCAGGGATTTCAGGTGAGCTGAGCTTTAGTGGTTGCCATGGAGACTATCAATCATTCGATGGAGCCTGCCAGGAGGGGGTGCGGTAAGAAACCACAAGAGAACCAGCTGCTTATTAACAGTTTGTTAGCACCTAATGCTAACAGTCCGGGCTTAAGTCCTCAGAGGTGGTTATCTGGGGCCCAGGGTCCTGGAAGCAGAGGGAAACTAGACATCGCACTTCCCTAGGAGATACACCTGATTCATGCATCAGAGGCCTCAGGATGCTTTGGGGGCCCTCAGAACCTCACCCCAATTTTGCGTGTGCGAGTTGGGGTGGGGGCTCTCTTTGCCGTGTTTGCCCCGCTGGGCTCGGTGGCCGTGGGGTTTCCTGGCTGCGGTGGGGCCCCCGGTCCTGCGGTTTTCTGGTTAGGAGCCTGGTGGGAGATCACTCCGGGGCGGGTCCTCAGTCTGGTACCTGCGCCCTGGACCTGCCCTGCGCTAACGGTTCCACCATGCCGCCTCCGTCGGTTCTCACGAACCCGCAGTAAAGGTGGTCGCTGTGAGCCCTCGCTTACAGATGAGGAAATGAAAGTCCCAAAATGGAAAAAACCTCTTTGACACTGCAGAGCACAGACCTGTCGGAGCAGGGATGTGGCAGCAGCTGACAGCAGTACCCGGTTCTCACAGTATGGCCCCCTGGCCTGCCTCATCTTGCTTTGCCTCTCTGTGCACCCCCTCCCTGGGGTCACCCCTTCTGAGAAGGGCCGCCCAACTTGTCTCACCTGAGAGCACCTGGGGCCTCAGGCTCTGGCCACTCCAGGCTCCGACAAGGGCCTGGTCCATCCGTGTCACGAGTTGACCCCGGCGTTGGGGGCAGCTCCTGTTGGAAGGAAGCACAGGACTCGGACTTTGCAAAGTACCTTAGGACAGAAAGGTCTGCCCCTTGGGTGTTTTTCCAGGCACTCGACAGGTTGGTGAGCCTAGGAGCTCGGGCACCACTATCTGACCAGGTGTGAGAGTTCTGCCCTGGCCTGAGGTGTGTCCAGCTGCCCCGGGGAGTGGCCCAGGCCATCACAGTGCCGGCACTGCCTTGTTAGCCTTGGGCCCTTCGACATGGCCTTGTTCCCCGCGGGGAAGACCTCACATTCCATGGACAGGCTGGAGCTGGCCAGGGTCCGGGACCCCTTTCCATGGCTGCCGTCCGCCCATGGCTCTCTCTGGGGACTTGGGTGCAGCCGTGCCCCTGAAGGGCTCTCTTAGGAGGTGGACAGCTGACAGGCCAGAGAGCGGCCTCCGGTTCACTGTCCCATGACAGCGCCTGGCCACACCTGCGGCCTGATAGCACCTCTGTCCCTGTGGCCCTGCTAGTGACGACACTGCAGGAAGGGCTGTGGCAGTGCTCGTGGCACCGGCGAACCTGGCTTCTCCAGGACTGTGAGCAGGGGTCCTGTCTCCTCAACCTCCCAGTCCGCCTCTGCAGAACGAGACAATAACGAGCACGTGGCCCGGAGAGGGAGCAGGTGTGTTCGGCCCCTGCTGCCAAGTGGATGCTCCTCTGGAAGTGGCTGCGGCTGTTACTATTATTAATATGTAGCAATGTTAGCAGAGAACCCCAATTTCGTGAGGCCCTTCTGAGCCCACAGGGTCGGGAGGGCTCACCTGCGATGCCCCCTTCTTCCTCACCTGTGATGGAAAGAATCCCGGCTTTTCTCCCTCCCGCAGCCCTGGGCTGGCCCGGCCCCAGCGCCCACGGATGCCCACCTTGTCCCGTGTTTGAGTCCAGCCTGTGTCTGATCTGCCCGTTGGGCCAGAGCTCATGGAGGTTATGGGCTCAGGCTGTTGGGGGTGGAGCTGGTGTTTGAACACAGACCCGTGTCTCGTCTCCCAGGGAAATGGGGAAAACACGCCAGGCACCACGCTCTAGTCACCCACACAAGGGGTCCTCTCCTGCTTCTGCTCAGGAGCGGGAACGAGTGGGTCAGCTCCAGGGAGTGGGACAGGCCTCCACGTCCTCGGCACGAGGCATGTTTGGCAGGGAACTCCGGACCGGCCTGTCCCGATTGGGCCGGCGTGCAGGAGCAGAAGCAGGAGCAGGAGCAGGAGGAGCCTGGCGGTGGGGGCACCTCAGGTCCGGGCAGAGGCTGGCCTGGGGGAAGTGCGCACAGGTTAGCGGAAGTGGGAGCTGTTTCTGGCGCAAAGGATGTGGCTCGAGGCAGTAATGGGAAATGAAAGTGAGGGGGGAAGTGCAGGCGGGATCCTAGGTGCCTCGTGGACAGGGAAGTGGCTTTGTTGCAAAGGTGCCGGGAGAGCTCGGTGTGGGGCTGGAGGCTGAGCGCCAGGGTGGGCGTGGGGCCCTTTTCCTCCCACGGCTCTGCTGAGGGGGTGCTGGACCTGAGGGCCAGCCACGGACAGGGGTTGGGGGTCTCAGGGGGTCTTCGGGGGACTGCAGACAGGCCACTCTGGAGGAGAAGTTGAACTTCCGAAGGCGACAGAACACCAAGTGCAGAGGCCCAGCTGGCTGACCCGTGCCGGTGTTTGTTCCCCCGAGGGGCCCAGCCCTGGGGTGTGGGGGCAGTGCTGGCCCCCCTGGGGTTGGGGAGCGTGCGGTCTGCTATCTTGACATGTGGGAGTGTGTGGTCTGATGGCGCGCTGGGCTCCATGGGCATGAAGTGGTTTCATCCTCCCCACAACACGCGTGTCCCAGAATCGGCAACCGGGAGTGACGGGACTGAGGCCGCCCATCCGGTGGCAGAGTCCCACAGGCAGGCTGAACGCCAGGGCACTCCGAGGCTGGCATCAAACTCCTTCTGCTGAGCTGCTAGTTCACACTCAGCTCTTGCCTGGACATTTTTCTGCATGTGAACAAAATGCATGGTCAGGGGCCATGGGGGGGGGCGGACCAAGGGTCCCTTTGAAGATCGGGGGAAGCTTGACTCTGGGAGCACGCACACCCTGCAATTTCAGGGCCCGAGGACCCTCCGAAGTGCGTCTATGAGCCTCTCCATGCCCATGGGCCCAGCGCAAGAGCTCCTGAGAGAAGGAAAAGGAGGCCAGAGGACATCAGGAAAGAAAGAACCCTGCACAGAAACATGCAGAAATGGAAGCGTTAGCACAGCAGACGCGGTCGGAATTTGTTGCCTGGAGCTGAATAGGCTCAGACATGGTTGTGGGACCTCGAGTGGCCTCAAGTGTTCTTCCGTCTGTCGCATGCATGAGAAGACACACGGCTCGTTGGAACATCCCGCAGGTAGACAGACATGTTCCAGCTGCAGAAACCAACAAAGAAAACAGCTTGAAGCAATGCGTGGGGAAACTTCCGTGACAGCCTCACCTCCCTCTCCTGGGCCGTGCCGCAGTGCGATCCCCCACTCCTGCAGGCCGTCTCCCACGCCTGCGGGCCTCCAGGACTCAGTGGCCATGCAGCGAGGCTGTGCGTGTCCGCTCAGGAGGACTTGCATCCCATCGGAATGTACTTCTTTGTGTGCGTTCTACTGACCCCACCGTCCACCCTCTGCCCCTTCGAATAACAGGTGCGAGGGCTCCGGCACGAAGAAGCCTGGGCTACCGGGGACCATTCCGCCCCAACCTCCTGCTCTGCAGGCGGGGAACCCGAGGCGGAGGGAGTTTGCACTGACAGCCTCAACGCCACCTGCTGAGTCGGTGGCAGCACCAGGATGAGAACCCTGCTGTCCTGGCTTCCTCCAAGGCTCAGGCCACTGCAACCTTTCTGTCCCACAGCCTCATCAATACGTGCCTGTGACATGTGTGGCCACCTGGAATTTTCTTCTGACCGCACTACCTCCTTCTGTCTGCTCCGGAGTCCTGGCAGGGAGGGGGTCGTTGGTTGTGTGGGGGAAGGCAGAGAAGCACAGCTGGCAAAGAGACCCTGCCCTCAAGCTGAAGGCCGTGGCCATGGTCCGAGGACCAGGTCCGGGTCAGGGATGGACAGGTAAGACTTACCTCTGCTGCTGGGGACAGGGCCTGAAATAACGACCACAACCACCCTAGGGACTGAGGGTTGGGGCCCAGGGCCCAGAAAGTCCCGGAGGCAGGTGGGGAAGGGAGGGGAGGCTGGTGGCCCCAGAGGAAAGGACTCTACCCGATGTCCAACATGGACCCTGGGTGGACGGAAAGGCGGCCTGTCGGGAAAAGAGGAACATGGTTTAGTGGGTCCTGGTGTGTAGGAGACCATTGGCGGGGGAGGGGACCGTAGCTGTCCACATCTCGAGGCACCTGTGGGAGCACGTTTGGCCTGGGCGCTGGGGGAAGTCGAAGGCAGGGTCCCCACACGCAGGTTCCTTAACCTCAGAGGTCGGTGTGGTGAGGCCCCAGTTTAGCTGCCGAACCTTGGGCGCTCTGCACCTTCAGACGTTTCCTCCTTTCGATGGGATTGAAACTTGCCTTGAAGGGACCGCAGGCCGGTGCTCTCCAGGCGAGCTTGGCCAAGTGGGGCGGCCCCGTCCTTTGTTCTCGGAGCCTCGGTTTCCTCGCTGGCCCAACGGAGCGGCTTCTTGCCTCCGAGAAAGGGGAAGAACCTGCTGGGAGAGTTAGACTCCAATTCCAGCCAGGGGCCAGAGGACCTGGCCCTCCCACACTTGCACGGGCTGCCGTGGGGTCACGGCGAGGTCACGTCTGAGGACAGCTTGTTTCTGAAGGGAGAAGGCACCTCGGAAGTCACGGGAAGGGCTCTGGGGAGCCAACACTGGGGTCAGCCCACCACGGGTAGCGCCCAGCCTGGGACCTCTGCCTCTGGTGCCCTGTTCTGGAAACAAGCACGCCATCAAGCAGGACGCTTTCAAGTCACCAGCCACTGTCCCCACGCTCCCTCTCCCTCTGAGGTCGTTGCCCAGCAAACTTCCGATGACAGTTTGGCTTCCGTGTCACTTGCCTACATGGAGCAAATGTTTGGCTGTGAGAAGTAGGCGCTGGTGTCCCTGGCTGTCGTTCGTTTGAGCAATAAACGACCCAGCAGCCCTCGGGCTTTGGCACATCGGTTTCCTGCGGGTCGGTGAGCGTGGGTCAGGGTGGCTCCCACCAGCCCAACCTCTGGCCCTGGGGCCGCGCCCTCCCATGACCCCCTCCCAGCTCCCAGCTCCGGCCTCTGCCCGTCAGCACGGCCCACACTCCCAGCTCAGAGCCAATTTAACCCCCCTGGGGATGGCCCTAGGCTTCCACTCAGCCCCCATAGCTCCTTGCTACTTCAGGTAACGAGGGGTACTGCACCCACCATCTGAGCCCGAAGGCCGATTGGCACCCAGAAATGCTGCCTGAGTGAATGACTACGTGTCTGGAGTGACATGGAAAGGAAACAGAAGGTGAATCTCTGTCATTGGAGGGCCCCGTGTGAAGGTGGCGGGAAGAGCAATAGGCCGGGGTTCGGGCTTCCAGACTCGGCCCTCCCTCAGATTCGCTGTGAGGTCGTGGGAATGAGGACAGGGTCCCCGTTCATCAAGTGAGGACATTGGGGTCAGGACATGGGTGTCATGGGTGGGAGGTACCATGTCACCAGTTTTCAGTCCACACCAAACGTTAATTGACAAATTCAAGGCAACTCACGAAACTTGAACAGAGAACCCTGACATTCTCAGGCAAGAGGAAAGGCCCAAAACCAGACAAGAGAATTTTAGTGGAAAAGAATGTGGTGTGAGGGTTGCTTTCCAAATATGAAGACTTATTAAAGAGCTGCTGTAATTGAGTGCTTTGAGGCCAGAGAAGAAAGTGGATCAATTGGAAAGACCAGAAAAACCTAAAAATGGATCCATATGGGAAGCCGGTCAAGGACAGAGGTAGAATTATAAGTCAGTGGGGACGGATGGGTTTGCCACTTGGGACACTTTGTTATCTACATGGGGAAACAGTTAAATTATGTCCTTAACTCATAGCATATGAAGCGGTCAATTCAGGCAGATTAAAGACTTACATGGGGAAGTGGAAATTACCATCGGGGCGGGGATGAATCCTAAACAAGGTACAAGACACAAAAGCCATAAGAGGAAGATTTATAATGTGATACTAAAATGAAAATCCCTGTGCAATAAAGATAAAGACAGCCCTGTGTTGGAGGAATGTATTTGCAACAAATATAACCAATAAAGGACAAGGGGTATGGATAGAAAGCCAGTACAGTGGCTCCTGAGAAAATTAAGCACAGGGTTACCGTACGATGCAGCAGTTCCATTTCTGGACATGTCCCACAGTCACTGAAAGCAGGGACTCAGATATGTCTCTGCACAGCCATGCTCACAGCTGGAAAGTCTTCACAAGGTGGAGATAGCCTAAGCGTCTGTCAGTGGTTGAGTGGGCACACAGATGGTGCTGTATGCGTAGCAGACTGCTACTCCGCTTTAAGAATCAAGGACATTCTGACCCATGCTGGAACATGGAAGAACTCGGAAGGCACGATGCTAAGCAAAGTGAGCCCGTCGAAAAGGACAGGTCTTTGTGTGACATCACTCACTCGGGTGCTTGGAGACTCAGGGTCACAGACGCAGGAAGCAGGATGGCGGCTGCAGGGCCGCGGGGAGCAGGCGGGAGAGTCAATGTTTCCTGGGGGCAGCGTTTCTGTCTGCACACTTAAAACTGGTTACAATGGTAGATTTTATGTTACGTACATTTGACCACAGCTAAGAAAGAGATGAAGTACTGATACAGGTCGCAACGTGGACAGGGTTTGAAAACCAGCCGAGCTAGAGAATCCAGCTCCGAAAGAGCAGTCACTCCCGGCTCAGAGCCAATTTAAACCCCCCAGGGATGCCCACGGGCGGAATGGCTCTGTTCTCAGGAACGTCCAGAGGCTGCCACCTGCAGGGCGAGAAACGGGGCCAGTGCTGTCCAGGGCTGGGGAAGCGGGGAGGCTGGGGGTGGTGGCTAACGTGTGCAGAGATTTTTCTGGGGGGGGGGTGGCAACTAATAAAAAAGTTCTAGAATTCTAACGATTGATTCTAGAATTGATCGTGGCAACAGGCGTGCAGCCCCATGGAGGCACTCACAGCCGCTGAGTCGTGCTGCACACCCTGAGTGAGTGAGCTGTGTGGTGTGTGAGTTACATCTCAATAGAACTGTTACAGAAAAGGTGAGAAA
>PVIA01015849.1:0-21170 GCA_004024845.1 Tonatia bakeri | reverse complement strand
GGGGCGGGGGTGCAGGGAATACGATTAAGGAGCCCAGTGTAACCGACGGTCCTGCCTTACTGTTGGGGCTTCAAAAGATGGTCCTATGGGGACCCAGAGTGTGGCTCTCAGGTCCCCACACATGTGTGGGGGCAGGAGCCCTTGACCGCTCTCTGCCCAGTAGGTCCCCTGGCTTTGATCACTGTCCTGGCCCCGTGGTCCCCCCCAACCAGTCCCCATCCCTGTCCTTTCTGCTTGTCTTGCTGCCTCCGGCAGGTGTCCTGGGTCCCCACTGTCCCTGGTGGCCAGGTTTCTGCAGAGCATGACTTTGAGGAGGGACAGGCTTGACGGCACTGGGGGAGGGGGAGGGTGGGCAAACCCTGTGGCCAGGTGCAGGTTTAGGGAGGGGGTGGATATCGAGGGAGGACGGTGGGCTGTCCAGCTCCGAGGGCTCAGGACAGGGTTCAAATCCCATTCTAGTTCAGTGAGTCTGAGGGACATTGGGGAAGTCACCCCTCCCCCGGTGTACCCCTCGGTGAAATGGGCTAATATTGACGGCCAAGGGGCTATTGAAAGGAATGTACAATGTCCGCCCTGGTGACTGCCCCCTCACTGGGCAGCGGGCCACCCCTTCTGACCTCTGTGGGCTGGCCGGCCAGACGGCTCCAAGGCCAGGGCAGAAAGACACCCTGCCCTCTGGCTCTGGGTATTCATTTGCATTCTTGTCCTGGGCCACCCGGCCACCAGGTCACCCCCACTCTGAGCAGACGACACCCTGAGCGCTGGGCTCAGATGTCCCATATGCACCTTCCCCATCCTGGACAGCCAGCTCTGACCTGTCTGGTGCTGCGGCTGGTGTGCGGGTTAAATGCTGCATTCGAGGCGGCTGCCGTTCCACGATTACTGTCACAAAGAGCAACCCCCACGATTCTCGCACAGTCCTCCCTGCCAACATTTCTGGAGGCACATATGTGTGAACTGTGTTAGGCAAAGTCGATGATTTCTAAGCTCAAGTGAACCATAGGCCTCCCAGCCTCCGTCTCCCTCCCACAGGCTTCTCTCCCTGCCTCCCGGAGGGGGGCCTCTCCCCAGGTCTCACGCTCTGCAAGGCGACCACCGTGGACCTCATTGCTGCAGGTTTCCTTGGCTTCTGAAACTACCGAGAGAGAAGGAAAGTGCCCTTGTGTGTCCTTAGTCGGTCGGGTTTGCCAAGTGGCACGCTAGCCACATGGTGTGTTCACCCTGCCCCTCCTCCCTGCCTTTACCTGGCCTCCAGGGACTGCAGTTACAGCCCCAGGCTCCCGTCTGAGCGCCAGTTCAGGCATCCACAGCGCCTCTGCATGTCCACAAGCTTTTGGAGCCCGGAACCGAGTAACTGCTACGGCAACAAGCAGAGGGCAGCTGAGCCTCCCAGCCTCCCCTCCTACCCAAGGCCTTCTCTGCAGAGGCCTTACTCTGCGCACCCCTTCTGTGAACCCCGCATTCTGGGGCCCTGCCCTGGGGCCTCAGACAAGGTGTCTTGCTGGATTCGTTATAGGACACCGTAGTATACAAAGGACAAAAAACCTAACTCCTGGTGGCTTCAACATAAGGGGAGCATAATTATTGTGTATGTCAGTGGTTCTCAACTTTTTCATCTCGTGGCACAGATAAATTAGTTATTAAAATTCTGCAGTACACCAAAAAAATATTTTTTGCCAATCTGACAAAAAAATAATAATTTGGATTCATCCACACTGGACAGCTACTGTTGTGTTGGCTGCTGTCAGTCATTTTTTTAAAAAGATTTTATTTATTTATTTATTTATTTATTTATTTTTAGAAAGAAGGGAAGGAAGGAAGAGAGGGAGAGAAACATAAATGTGTGGCTGCCTCTCTCACCCTGCTACTTGGGTCCACAACCCAGGCATGTGCCCTGACTGGGAATCAAACCAGTGACCCTTTGGTTTGCAGGCCAGCACTCAATCCACTGAGCCACACAGCTAGGGCTGTTTTCATTTTTTTATCTACAATTTAAGGGAAAAGAGGTCAGTGCCCCTGACTGAAGAGTCAGGTGTTACATGTTTTAAAAATTCTTGCAGCACACCAGTTGAAAATCGCTGGCGTATGTAACTGAAATGTTGAACAGCCTGGTAAGGCTTGATCCAGGGGCCCAAAAGTCTATCAACCCAGACCTACCTATACTCTGTTGCTCTACTCAGTTTCACCCTTGGGCTCCAAACAGAGCACCCCGCAGCCCCAGCCACTTCCCTCTTGGTATCAAAACGTGGGCTCTAGAGCAAACTTACATGCTTAAAGTTTCCATCACCCTATCCTGGGGCAGAGAGAGTCATTTGTAGAATTTCCTTCTCTTACTGGCTAGAGTTAGGTCACATGCCCACCCTTGACCAATCATTAGAGCCATGGAGTGGGGCGTCCTGATTGGCTTAAGCCAACTTTGACCACTTTCAGAATAGGGTAGGTGGAGGAGGGGGTGTGGTCCACAGTGGAAAATCAAGGCTGAGGTAGTTGGCCAGAAGATGCGGGCACCCATGGCACATAGTGACGATACACAGTCATTTATTGAGCACCTACATGTACAACATCTTCTGCTATGTCACATGGATCATTTCACTTGGTCCTCACCACGTTCCTGGGAGGGGGTATTGCAGCGAGCCAACCAGACCTCAGCACGGAAAACCCCAAGGCCAGGGCTGCGCTCCGATCGCAGGATTAGGTGCGGGGCGGGGCGGGATCTGGCTTTTTGTTTGCGCTGAGGCTCTGTGCAGTTCTGGAGCTCCACCTACCCCCGGCCACGCCCACAGCCCCCTCTGATTGGGTACAAGGAGTGAGCGAAGGGAATGGACTGCAGTCCCTCTTGTTCCTCCCTCGGGCACCTGCCTCCCCGCAGAGGGCAGGTGGAAGGGGCCCCAGGTAACAGCCCAGAGCTGAGATGGAAGTCGTGGATAAGCACCCCAGCTTCCTCTCGGATCCCCGCCGTACCCATGTGGACAAGCCTGACGTGTGTTTCTGGAAGGCCCCCTCGAAGGTGAGCCCCAGGTGGCCACAGGTACAGGGACAGCCACAGTGCTGGCTGCTCATTGACATGCCCTTTATAAACCTGCCTCCAGTCCAACTCACTTCCCCACCACCTTACCTGCCTCGTGGGGTCACCTCCCGGATAAACCACGTGATTTACAAAGCCTTGTCTCAGTGTTGGCTCTGGGGGACCAAATTCAGACAGCAGCAATGGGAGGGGGCTGGTGGGGGAGAAGATGGGGCTCAGTCCCCCAAGTCCTCCCGAGGCCATAGGTCTGCACAGGTGTCTGTATGGTGGAAAGGGGACTCAGTGTTCACTTTCTTGCATTCCTGCATGATGCCTCAATTCCCTGTGCAGCTTCCCTGCCCCAGTCATTCCAGTTTGCTTGCTTGTCCCCAGGGGTGGGGGGCTCACTACCATTCCGGGAACTAGCTCCATCTACAGATGTGAATACCGAATGTATTCATGCCTTGATGAATACTGTGCTAAGTAAATGCCTGAACAAAACAATTATTTTGACATCAAATATCCAAGTGCCTCCTTTTGGAGCAAATACCCAGAAATATACCGTAGGGCTGGGACGAAGGCCTGGGGACACACTTATCATCTGCGTTGGGAGAACCCACGAGAGCCCAGGACGTTGCCTGGCCCACCCTTTCTTCTTGTGCGCCCAACAAACAAAGAGCAGAGTCCATGTTTTCACATGACTGGGGCTGGCGGGGGGTGGGGGTGGATAGAAAGGATATTTCACGGCGTGTGAAATTATATGAAACGAAAACTCCAGTGTCCATAAATAGAGTCTGCTGGAACTCGGCCACGCGAATTTATTTACATCTTGTCTGTGGCTGCTTCCGTGACACAGCGGCTCCAAGGGCTTGAGGCTTGGCCCACAAAGCCTAAAATATTTACTGTCTGGCACTTCACAGGAGAAAGTGTGCCAGGCCCTGCTCTGGTTCACGTTCACGAGCGACATCACCCCGTTTTACAGGTGAGGAGACTTCGGCTCAGTGGGGTCCAGGAACTAGGCTTCAATGTGGCCGGACGTGGGGGGCTGGGCACCCAGCATGGCAGCCCAAAGCCTGTGGGCCCCCCCACAGGTAACATGGTGCTCCATCCTCCGAGCCAGCGGGGCCTCTCACCTGTCCTGGGCCCAGCCCGTCCTGCTGGGGGGGCTCTGGCCAGTCCACAGAGCCCACTCCATGGGGGGCTGGAGCTGGGCGCAATCAGAGGCTCATTGAAAAAACAGCACCTCGAGACAGAAGAATCGATGCTGCTTCCCGGAGCAGCTGGCGAGGGCTCAGAAAGTGGGTCAGGCCCTGGGAGGAGCGGTCCGTTTTTAGCTTTTCATTAGGGCCTCATTCATTAATTCCCACAGTTAACATTTACCGAGCGGCTGCGCCGTGCCAGCCCTGAGCTGAGGACAAGGCGGTGGGGAGGGCGGGGCGGCCCAGCCCTGAAGGCGTCTGCTGTCTGGAGAGGGGCTGATCGTAGTAGACACAAGTGTGAGTGGAGGTGTGACCCATGGGAGGACAGTCCCCCAGCACTGCTAGACTAAAAGGAGTGTGCAGGGGTTGGGGGAGGAGGGCCTGTGTGTACAAAGGGGTGGAGGGGGACAGACTATAGCCAGCGGGTGCCTGTGTGGTGTGGGGGCTTGGGCAGGATGAGTGGAGAGGCTGCGGCGGGGGTGGGGGGTGGACCTGGGAGGGCGTCAGGGGAGGCAGCTTGCCCCACGTGCTGCGGGGCCCAGTGACAGTGCTGAGTGGGGTCGTGGGCCTCCACCAGGCCTCAGGTGGGGACCTC
Organism: Tonatia bakeri; assembly: GCA_004024845.1. Lineage (NCBI taxonomy): Eukaryota > Metazoa > Chordata > Mammalia > Chiroptera > Phyllostomidae > Tonatia > Tonatia bakeri. The sequence continues at coordinate 16,372 of PVIA01015849.1, read as the reverse complement.
ATCCTGGAGCCACAATGTGGAGAGGGTACTGGAGCCACCCGTGACCAGAGTCCTGAGTCAGGGACGAGGGGACAGGGAAGGATGGTGAGAGGAAACCTGAGTCAGAGGGGTGGGTCGGGGGCCCAGCTGCGGTGGGAGTGTCCAGGAGAGCTGGGGCAGAAACCTGGCGCAGGTTTGGAGGGTTTCTGGAGTCTGACACCCCTCTTCTCTGCTACTGCCCCAGGGTGGGGCTGGACGTGGGTGGGGCCTCTAAAGTGCTTCCTGGCAGCTCCGCCCCCACCACAGCCTCCTTTATGCCCAGGCCCCTGTGTCTCAGCCGCCAACCTCAGAGAGGCCCCCTCTGGCACCCCTTTGCTGACCACCAGCACACATGCCTTCCTACCCCGCCCCTGGGACCACCTCCTGATTCCAGACACAGTGCAGATGCCTCCCATCAGCCAGGGGATGGCCGAGGGCCAGCATTGGTGCCTGCCCCCACCCCTGCCCCCCACAGGCTGATGGAGGGATGGCGCCAGGCCCCGCGTGGTGGAAGGAGACTTTATAGTAGCTCCAAAAGCAGCTGCTGCCCCTCTGCCTGGGAGGCCACCCCGAGTTTCCTTTACTCCCAACAGAACCCCACCAGGGTGGCTGAGGGCAGGCCATGGTTGTCACTCTCTTTTCACTTAGTCACAATTCAGGCCATGATTCCTACCTTAGTCCTGTCCCCTTCCCCCTCCCTGTGTTCTGAAGCTGGGAATGGGGTCACCAGAAAGCCAGGGTCACATGGACTGGGTGACAAGCACCTCAGGGTGACCCATGGGGCAGAAGTGGGGGCTCCTGGAGCTTGGCCAGAGACCACATGTGCCCCATGGGCCTCCACTTTGGAGCCCAGCCTGGGGACAGCACAGGCCACGTGGGCATGGGTGGAGCTAGGTGGGGTAGGGGCACAGAGAAATGAGCAGGCCCCTGCCAAGCCCTCCGAGGGCCCTCCTCAGGTGCCTTGGTCCCAGGAGGACATCCCAAAGCCCAGAAAGCTGCGCATTCCTGACACGGGGCGAGGAGAGCCGGCCGAAGGGCCCCCCAAGACTACCCAGTCTTCCTGGCGCGGCCCACCGCATTTCACAGGTGGGGGCCACCCAGCCCAGTGCAGGAGAGGCAGCCGTGCTCACCAGTGGCTTTGGTGGTGGGGGAGAGGGGGGTAGTGAAAGGGACCCTGTCTGAGCTCAGCAGGGGAGAGCACCCCAAGGGGAGGCACCCACAGTTCTGGTGGGGCCCTTCTCCCTGCACAGTGGGATGGAGCGGGGGGCCATGGGCAGCAGGTAGCAGGCAGCAGGGAGCGGTAGGTAGTAAACTTGGCTTTGCTTCAGCAAGAAGTTTTCTGGTGGTCTTCTGGGGACTCGGTAGAGACGATTTGGTGCCATAGATTGGCCACGTGAGGCTCATTTGGGCCAGGGGCCCGAGTGGCAGCTTTTCTCTGAGTCCAGCCAGCCTGTCTGCCAGGACTGCTGGGCACCGCATCTCGAGGGTTCTGCGGGCCTGCCGGCCGACCTCAGGCCCTAACCCTTCATGGTGTCACCCCAAGTTCCCCGACCAAGAGTGCAGCCATCTGGGGGCTGGGACCTGTGGCAAGGACAACAGGACTAGGCTGAGGAAGAAAGACCGGTGGAACTCACAAAATCCAGGCATGAGGGACACTCTGGACGATACCGCTGGATGTGGCTGCTGCTCCTGACGACTTCCGGAGGCTTCCGCAGGCCCATGCTGTCGGTCAGCTGGCACACACTGGCACAGTAGCGCTATTTCTTGTGTGCATTTTGATTGGCTGGTGACTGGTTAAAGCATTTAACTTTGCCCCTAAGAAGGTCTGGCCTTTGCCCTCATTTGCCGGCCGTCGGGCTCGCTGTACCTGGGGCTTTGGGCCGTGCTGGCAAATCTGACAGTGTGACTTGGGGGAGGGGAGCTTTGGTCACACAGCATCAGCTCCCCTTCCAGTGGGGCTGGGGCCTGAGGTCAGCTGAGGGGAGAGGGGGTGTTGACCCTGGAGCCCCCAACAGAAGCTGAATGCCCAGGCCCTGGCCAGCCTCCCTGGGTGACGGTGGTGGTGTCCAGCGAGGCTGCAGGGAGGGCAACGCTGCCCGTTCGGCCCCTGGGAGGCGACTGGAAGTTCCGGGTCTTCAGCCTTCCTGGACTTGGCCCTTCGAACCCTGTCCCTTGGGGATGTTCATCTGCACCGTTCTGCTCTAGTAGTGGAACTGTGGGTGTAACAGCTCGAGGGGAGTCTGAGTACCCCTAGCAAACTATTGAAGCCGAGGCTGTTCTTGGGAACCCTGCACTTGCACTTGGTGTCAGAAGCAAGAGTGGTCTTGTGGGCTGGCCCCCAGTCTCCCAGAGACTCTTCTTTCTGGTGGGTACCGTGCAGAACAGACGGTTGAACGTGCTGGCTGCCACTCTGCGGCGGGTGGGGTTTCCCAAAGGAGCATCTGCTTGTGAGCTGGGGTGGGTTGTCCCCCACTCCGTAAGTTACTCTCGTGCAATTAGGGGGAAAACAGAGATGGGAGGGGAGGTGCTTCCTGCCTGAGCCCATGACCCCCAGAAAACAGGGTCTGGGCAGCTAACGGCCCACTGTCTACCCTGAGTTGGGGAGCCATCCTAGGAAGTTGGAGGAAGGGAAGAGAGGAGAAGGAGGGGGGAACGTGGGGCGCAGCCTGGAGGCTGCATAGCCTTCGTTCTGTCTCCTGTAGGAAGGACTCCAGAGAGGCTGCATGCCAGTGCTTGTCCGGAGCCCCTGTCTGGGGGCGGATGGCCACGGGAGGGGAGACGGTGGCCCCTCCAGGGAGGGAGACTGGCAGGCTGGCCGGGCAGGACCTTCTGGGAGGGTCCCCTGGTGGGAGAGGTGAGAATGCTCCTGGGAATCCCTCGGACTCGGAGGAGGAGCACAGGGCACGGACTCAGTTCCCTCAGCTGGACACTCCCTAAATGAACACCTGGTGTAAAGCAGGCAGGAGTCTTAATAACTGCAGTCTCGGGGCAGAACCAGAATTAGGTTTTTGAACCGAAAGCACAGGCCCCTTGGGGAGGGTGGGCTTTCAGCGAGCCCCGTGGGTTTGGGACAGCTTCCTAAAATAACACTGCTCGGAAGCAGGACAAGAGCTTGGCTGTGCAGACGGCGAGGAGTGGAATCTGTGTGCCCGCTTGTGCCGACCGTCGCGGTATGCGCCCCTTTCGGAGGCCAGGCTCTGGGGGAGGCAGCCTGAATGAGGCCTTATTCAGAGACTGGAGCCCCGCCCCTCACTTCCCCAGAAGAGGAGCAGACTTGGAAACAGGCCGCGGTGAAGAGGGACCGATCTGCCCTGCAGATCCCACTTATAATCCTTTTCAATGACTCTCAGGTTTCAGTGGGCATGTCTGCTCTCCCCCCACTACCCCGCCCCTCCCGGTCCCCGCCCCGCCCTCTCCCCGAGTCCTGGGGCCTGGCGCCTTCTGAGCTTTCCAGGGCCTTTCGGCTCCACCCGCTGGATATGATGGGGTTTCCTCTGTCCTGGGGTGAGGGTGAGAAATATGCGGTGGTCCTGTCCCCGCCTTCCTCCCTGGAAGGCCGCTACTTTATGATGATGGGCTCATACAACCTCTGTGGAAAGTACCCTGATTCCAGAAAGGACGGGCCCACTGCCAAGGGCCACTGGACTCTGGGTGCCAGGAAAGCCTGCCCAAGTTCTGCCACCTTGTGTTGCCTTGGGTCCCTTTGAGTCACCCGGTCTAAGGGTGGCAGAGACCCCCTGCTCCCAGCAGCCCCCCACTCCCAGCAGCCCCCCACTCCCAGCCCCTACCTGCTCCCAGCAGCCTTGCCCTACTCCCAAACCCTTCAGACTGTAGAACTGAAACTAGTTCGGGAAATCGGCAGCACCACTTGGCCCAAGTTGGCAGGGTGCTGTTGTGTCTTCACTGACCTCTCGGGGTGAATACGAATGCTCTTCACTGTGGGGACACTGACCTTCTCACTGGGTGCTACCCCAGGTCCCACTGGTGGCGACCGTTCGTAATGCACCCAAGGGCCTTTCTGAAATCTAGCAGGTTCTAAGTTCTAAGAGACACCGGCTCACTCGCATACCATCTGCACCCCCAGGATTCTGGCAGCATTCTTTGCGACAGCCAAGACATGGAAACAAGCTGGGTGTGTCGGTCAGTGGACGAGTGGACACAGAAGACTTGGCACACTGAGACACTGCCATTTGGGACGACGTGGATGGGTCTTCAGAGTGTCCTGGGAAGTGAATGCGTCAGACAGAGGACGGGAGACAGAAGGACGGGAACCATGTGACTTCAGAACCATACGATCTCACTCCTGTGCAGGATAAAAACGGGACAAAACAAACGAACAAATCCACAAAAACTCATAGACACAGACCATGGGATGGTGGCTGCCAGAGGCGGAGGGGTGGGGGAAGGGTGGGAACCCAACGCAGGTCCGGCCTCCTGCCGCAGTGAAAGGCCAGCTCGTGAGACAGGTGCTGGCAGAAAGGAAAGGGGTTCACTCGAGCTGTGGCCTCTCGAGAAGACGAGGGCCTGCTGTCTCCAAGCCCTTCCAAACATCTCTGTGCAGGCAGGGATTTTTACACGGAGGGAAAGCAGAACAACGAGGTCAAGGGAGGGGGCTGAAAAGTTCTCCACGTGCAGGTGAGAACGGTCCGTTCTGACAAAGACCTGGCGTCTGGTGTAGTGATGGTCCGGCGTGCGTCCTCCCGGGTTTCATCTTCCTGGTGTTACGCCGTCCTGCTTTTACAGTCAAAGCGAATCTCCAGGAGCTGGGATGGCCGAAGGTCAGAGTCTGTATCTTCTGAAGTCAGCTCCTAGGATCCTATACACACATGCTGTTTATCCACAAGCTCCATGCAAGTCAGAGGCAGCACTTGCAGAAACTGTCGGAGGAATGGCGGGCTGGGCACAGGTTCCTGTGGCTACAGGATGAGACGTGAAGGGGCAAGCCCTCGGTGACAGAGGAGACTAGATTCCGGGTGGCGGGCACACAGTGGAGTATACAGACCAGACATCCTGAAGTTGCACCCCTGAAACGTGCATGATGTTATTAACCGATACCTCGGTACACTTAATTAAAGTGAAAAGATTTAGAAACAAAATGAAGCAGAAGACATCCGGCCCAGAGGGTTTGGGTAAGCGCTCGGGGACTTGCCTGGCCTGGCAGAGGGGGGATTCTGGGATGCCGGAGTCAGGAAGGGTGGCCGGGATGTGCGCCCAGCCCCGACCGACCTGAAGCCCCAGCACTTTGCTGGATTCGGTGTTTGCCATGTCCACTCCAGCTCCTGGGTACGCACTCAGTTTGCTCAAAGGGAAGGGTTTCTCCAGCTTTTTCTGGATCTGCCTGCCTTCAGCAGGCCACAGGGCTGTGTTCATTTCATTCGATACCACCAAAAATTAGTGGGTGGCCACTGTCTCCCTGGGCAAGGCCACTGATGATCAGGTCTGAGTCTCACGGCCTGGGGAGTGGGTGGCCTCTCCTTACGGTACAACGAGACCCAGGGCTCCTGCACAGTGCTCCAGAGTGGCCCAGCGGGACCCTGGTCTTTGTACCAGGTTTGCAGCAGGAAGCAGGAGACACTCATTAAACAAAACTATTTTGGATGCACCTGGGGACCCAGGGATGGGTCTTACCTGGCCCCTGGCCCCAGGGAGCCCTCAATCTCGTCCAGGGGGCTGCAGCAGGCAGAGGGGCAGGGCATTGCCAGGGCCTGACTGAGGGCTCCGTAATCTTAGGCATCCGGGCCCTGGGCTGGAGGCTGGGGGTGCCTGTGCCCTCACACCCTGCTCCCCCCCACTGCCCAAGCCCAGAGAGGGTGCAGAGGAGGCCACCCTTGCTGGTGCACCCACCTTGGGAGCCATCAGCGCCTCCAGGCTGCGGGCCCCTTGCGGTTTAGGGGAACGGCTGTGAGTGGCTTTTGGCAAGCGCTTGTTTTCAGCTCCCGAGTTCACGTGGCACCTAGAAATTAATTGGCTCAGCTGCAAGTTCCACAGCCTGGAGCATAAAAAGGATCCTAGTTAGTAAAACTTTGCCCTTTGCCTGGCGGCTAGGAAGGGAGCGGCTGCCAGAAGTCCAATCCGGGTGCTGGGGTTGGGCTGGCAGCACGGGCAGAAAGGCAGGGCCGCTCAGGCCCGCCGCCCCAGACCCTGGCTCTGGCCTGGGTCCTGAGAGAAGAACAGTGCTCTCCAGCCAGCCCCCACCACCCGGTGCCCCGAACGGATACAGACCCACAGGGGGTTCGGGGACCTCACAGCAAGCATCCAGGGGGCCCTGGTTATGCACTAAGAAACCCTGCAGTGATGCCCTGGCTGGGTGGCTCGGTGGGTTGGAGTCTTGTCCTGCACAGCAAAGGTTACAGGTTCAACCCCCGATCAGGGCAGGTGTGAGAGGCAGCTGACTGATGTTTCTCTCTGTCTCCTTCCTCCACCTCTAAAAATCAGTAAACATACCCTCAGGTGAGGGCTAAAATAAAAAACAACAGCCCTGCAGTGAGGACTTCGTCTGGATTGCGTGGGGTCAAGGAAGGCCTCTGTCAGGTGGCTTAGGCATGAGACATTTAAGCAGGAACCCAACATAGGAGTCAGAGTTCGCCAGGCAAGGGGCAGAGGGAACAGCTTTCCAGATAGGGAACAGCCCTTGCGAACACCCTGAGTCAGAAAAGGGCGTGGCCAAAAGCCAGGGTGGCTAGACCACTGGAAATGAGGGGTTTACCAAGGAGACCAGGAGGTGCAAGGACCAGTTCAGGTGGGGCCTTGGAGGTGGAGGGGGGCGTCTGGTCCTCACTTTGATAGCACTGGGGCTCTGAAAGGGTCAGCAGGGAATGAAGTCCAGGTGTCTTCCCCCGCCCCCTCCCCTGCATCTGGCTCCAGCACCATCATCGTCATCATCAGGGTGGGCACTTGCTAGGCGGGCTGGGCTGCGCTTTCTGTTCTCCTGGGCCTGCAAGTGCCTGGTAATCACCGCTTTTCGCCGTCTCCCCCAGCACCCCCTTACCGAGCATCCTTTATTTGGCAAAGCCCAGAGGGGACTGTGCAAAGCCACTCAGGGCCTGAGGACTAAGGGGCTCCTAGGAGGCCATGAGGATGGGTCAGGTGTCAGGCCAGTCTCCCCAATAAGAATGATGTCGATGCTACTATTTCTTAAAAAAAAATTAGAGAAAGGGGAAGGGAAGGAGAACGAGAGAGAGAGAAACATCGATGTATGAGAGACACATCAACCAGTTGCCTCTCACACACCCCCACCTGGGGACCTGGCCTGCACCCCAGGCATGTGCCCTGACCGGGAATCGAACTGGCGACCCCTGGGTTTTCAGGCTGGCACTCAATCCACTGAGCCACACCAGCCAGGGCTGATACTACTGTTGATAATAAATGTTTCCTGAGCCTCCACTGTGTGCCCCAGGACCCTGTATGGTGAGGAGAGGAAGGGGTTTCGTCCTCATGGAAGGCCCGTGGGAAACACTGCGGACCATGCTCACTCTCAGCAGGAGGGGTGAGCTGAAAGGAGGGGCTTGGGCGGAGCTCTGGGCACAAGGCGGGCACACAGGGCTGGAGAGCGGCCGAACCCTGGCAGCCGACTGGCACACCCCAGGGCTCCTGTTCCTCTGAGGCCTCCCCGCCCAGCTGACCTTGCCGCCCTTGCCCTGCCTGGCCCACTGCCAGGCCGAACCATGTCAAGGGGCCATGGTGTCTCTTCGGAGGATTCTTGTACATTTTCAACTTTGCCTTCACTCTGCTTGAGAAGCGACTCAGGGAGGCTGATATGCAGTGGCGGGAGCTGGCGAGGAGGGGCTGGGGGTCGATCGATGGCCTGTGGCCGGGGGTCCTAGGAGCCGCTGCGGCAGCTGGTATTGACAGTGGGTTGGCGGGAGCGGGGAGGGCCTGGAGCCCTCCGTGCACGGGGAGCTATTCAATTGCAGCGCTGGTTTGTATTGCTTTTGGCCGAAGGCCTTCTTGAGAACGCAGGACTGAGCCCTTGTGGGAAGGTCAGAGTTCAGGGCAATCTTGTTTCGGCAGTGACTTAATGAAGGGACCCCTCAGTGGATGCATCTCAGGGTTGGGCATGATCAGCGAGGAGGCCGGCCGAGGGGGGCTGGCCTGGTTCCTGCACCCGGGTCCTCTTGGCAGCCCCTGTCGCACCCAACGCAGCTCTCGTCGAGGCTGCCGCTGTGGGTCCTCTCTTTTCCCGCCCCGGGGCCTTGGCCGTGGGTGAGCCCCCGGGAGAAAGGAAACCCGGAACGGAGACCCCCCGAATTATGGGAAACCAAAGGCATGCGCACCTTCTGTCTCGCCCCCTCCCCAGCATTTAGGCTCGGAACCCAGCAGTGAGCACTGGGTCTCATCGGCCCTAACCATGCATTGTGCCGTTATATGCGCCTCTCAGCATCTGTTCCGAGCACCCGGGGTGTCTCTTGCGTTAGGAAATGGACCCTGGTGACATCACTATCCCCGTTTCGTGGGTGAGGCAGCGGGGCCAGCGGGTAAGTGGCATCCTCACGAACCCGTGGCCAGGAAGTGGAGTCTGCACTCCCACACAGCACCGGCTGACTGGGGCGCTGTGTCCTTGACCTCCCGTCCCGCAGAGCAGGATGCGGGGTATTTCTCAGAGGGCGAGAACGTAGGAGGCCCGGAGTTTGGACTGGAAAGCTAAGCAGGGGGAGCGGTATTCTGAGGCATTTTCACCTGGGGACAGTGCCCGATCCTGCCCACCTGGCCGCGAGGGCTCCTCGTTAGCGGGTCCCCTCCGCTGGACTCAGCGAAGCCAGAGCTCTGACGGTGGAGCCCGCCTGGGCAGATTCGCTCTGGCCGGGGCAGGTGGCTGCTCCGAGCCTGGGGGAGGCCGTCTGGAAGCCAGCACCTCCCGCACGGGGAGCTGAGGGTCACAGCGCACAGCCAGACAGGTGAGCCGGCAAACGTCCCCGGAGCCCGCCCTGAACGCTCCATATGCTTCCTTCCTTCCCAGAGACATGCTCCAACCTGCAGAGACTGTGAGGTGGTCACCGTCAGAGCCCAGCGAGGCCAGGGGCCAGCCCTGCTGCAGGCCGTCCCTCCCAGGCATCCTCAACGGGGACAGGCTGGCCTGGTTTCCCTGGAGGCCTTCGGAAGTCCTGCCCAGAGCAGCAGGCAGTGGAGGCCAAACAGCACATCACCCGGGGGTGGGGTGGGTGGGGCGCCTCGAAACTCTAACTCAGCCTGTGTCTGTGCGACAAGGCGTAGGCCCCCACGCTTCTATCCCCACGGCTGAGATCCCCCATCCGGCGGGCAGCTCCCCACCGCCAGGCAGGAGCGGGCTGATAAACTTGGGGTATGGCCTTGCTTCCTTGCTGCCCGAGGGTCACCCAGGGGCTGGGGTGCCTTCGAAACCCGGTGCCTTGTTGTCTATAAAATGCTCCACTCACATCCTGATTCTTCAGAGAGCCACCCTCCTCGCTGCGCCCCCATGCTCTCTCTGTGGGCTTCTGCCTCATTTTCGGTGAGAGCGCTTCATGAAGGCCGTGCTTGGGTCAACAGATGTCCCTGGGAGGTGTGGGACAAGTGTGTCTTCTGCCTGGCACAGAAATGGGTGAAGTAGGGCCAGTGGCCTCGTCCTCTCCATACCTGCCATTCCGGAGACAGACGCTCACCTGGCCTCGCAGGGAGGACCGTCCCCTCCCCGCCTGGGGCCCTGTGGCTTTGCTCAAGCGGGGCAGTTGGCATGGGCAGGGGGTCTGTTAGAGACAGGCCTTGGTGGCCATTTAGGGGAAAGGTGCCCTCTCTTTCGGATGCCTGGGTGATGGTGGAGGCCACGCCTGGCCCAACTCCGACTGGGGGTCCCCCCGCCCGCCCCCCCTGCCCCTTACAGACAGCTCTGCTCTCCCAGTTCCAGCAACAACTGCCTGCCCGTCTGCAGAGCAGCAGGCTCTGAGGTCATGGGCCCCGCCCCAGCACACGGAAACCTTGGTGAGGGTGCAGAGGTGTCTGCAGTGGAGAGCCCTCCTCCGCCAGCCCTTTTGTCCCTGCTCACCGGGAAGCAGAGCAGGTTATTTGGGGAAGAGTCAGGAGGCGCGGGAGACTCATTTGTCTGCAGGAGCGGGTTCCCCACTCCGCGGGCCCCTGAGTGACAGAGGCTGCACTTTGCGCATCACGCGCCTGAAAGGCCACAATTGGCCTCTTGGCTCCTGAAGCTGCAGACAATCCCACGGAGCTCTGGCATTCTCCGGTGCATTCACCCCCTCACCATCTCTGCCCTCCCTCCGTACACCCAGAGACCCCCACCCCCGCGGAGGGCTTGAAGGGGGGCTTTGTCCCATCACGAGCCCTGGAACCAGGAGAGAGAGGAGCCTATCATCCCACAGTGGGGAAACCGAGGCCAGGACAGGGGCGGTGGCTCAGCCATAGCTAGACCAGGGGGAGCTCAGTGCCAGCTGCCAGCCTAGCGTGCGTCCTCAGGAGCCAGGGGATCCCAGGATGACCCGCTGTCTTCCGAAGGGGCGGCAGGTGGGGTTGGGTGGCCGTGGCCTCCCCTCCTGAGTGTCTGCGGGAGGACTGGGACCTCGAGGCTGGAGAGGAAGGACGGGTCTGCAGAGGGCACCCACCCAGACATAAATGGGAGCAGTAGTCATAGCGGCAGCCAGCGCAGCCTGCGTGCTGGGCGCTGCCATGGCTCTGGGCTGCTCTCGGCCTCTGGTGTCCCACATGCAGATGACCAGTTCCTCCTGTTGGCACTGTGTGTCTGTAGTGCAGCTCTGTCCCGTGGAACTTCCCACGGGGAAGGACACGTTCTCCGTCTGCGCTCTCCGATGTGGCCATGGAACCCACGGAACCCATGCAATCAAGAACTGACTCCTTTTTCCTTTAATTTTAATTAACTTAACCTTAAAGAGCCCCCTAGGGCTAGTGGCTACCCTATCGGACAGCAACATTCTAGACACTGTCTAGAATCCAGCCACCTCTCTGTCCTCCTAGGTGACCACCCTCTTCCAGCCACTGTCACCCCCTCCTCGGACTGTGGCATTACTCCCTGCAGCTTCCCGGCTCTGCTCCCATGTGGCTGCTCGGAGCCCTGCGCTGGGGCCCCCTCTCAAGGCCTTTCCATGTCCCGCAAGCCCCTTGTGATCCCACCCCAGTGTCCCTCTGGCCTGCCTGCTTGCCCCTTTGCCTGCTCTGGCCGCCCTGTACTTCCTCTGCACACCGTGGTGCTGCTGCCTCAGGCAGGACCTTTGCACGGGTGGCACCCCCCCGTCTCAAGGCTCTGTCCTGAGACGGCCACATGGCTCAGCACCTCTCTTCCTTCAGGCCCCTCCTCCGACTCCTCACACTCAGCAAGGCCCTCCCTGGCGTGGAAGGGCTACAGGTGCGCGATGCCCACCCCACCCTACCCCCTCTAAGTCCGAGTGTTTCCCTTCAAATCATTACTGCCACCTGGCATTGTAACGGACTTATTGTTTATCTTCTACCACCCCAACTAGAACTCAAATTCCACAAGGACAGGGTTCTTTTTTTCTGTCATGTTCGCTGATGTGTCCCAAGTGCTGATGGGGCAACACTTGGCACACAGTAGGTGCTTAGTAAATGCCATCTGAAGAGAGGAAGAGCCAACCCTCACTGCTGCCTGGGAGGAAGGCTTCCTTACTCCCCAGGTTACAGGTGAGAAAACTGAGGCAGAGTTAGCTTTCAACCCAGGTGGCCCGTGACTGGGAAGCCCATGTCCCAACCGTGGGACAGGGGAGTCACCCGCCCGGTGCCTCGGCTTCCTCGCCTGGGGGCCACGTGGAAGGGCGCAGGTTCCACGGGTGCCAGCCCCAAAGCGGACTGACGGAGGCCTGTATTAGTGGGAAGGCTGCCGGGAGGTGCAGTACGAGGGAGTCTTCTGCCTGGCATGCACCCCACTGGGTAGATGAGAGGAGGGAGCATGGGACGTAGCCAGCAGCAGGACTCGGGGCCCGGGCTGGGGGTTTCTAGGGGTTCTTGGGGAGCACCTGAAACTTCCTCGTCCCTAACTGCCCATTCCGGCTGCTCCCATCTCTCATGCTTCCGCAGGGCGAGGAGCAGCGCCAAGGACCCAAGGCTACAGCAGGCCCCCTGGCGACCTCACCAGGGGGTGCTTGGGGGCTGGACACTTGGAGGCGGCTGAGCAGTGAGTGGCCAGAGGGGAGGAGCAGTGGGCAGAAGCCAGGAGGCCAGAACCGAGCTCAGAGTTCTGGGACACATGTGAAAAGTCCAAGGATGGGACAGGGAAAGGTCGCCATCAATTACGTACCGTCTGTGTGTGGCGCGGGCTGTGCGTTCCACTACTTAGTTCTCACGACTGCCCTGTGAGTGGGTGTTATTGCTGCCGTCCATCCATTCACTCCGTCACTCTGAATCAGCCCTCTTGTCCAGGAGAGAGAGCAGAGGCAGGAAGCTGTGGGGACACATGGCCCCAGGGGTCCCATCAGGAGAGGACGCTGAGACTCACAGAGCTGAGAGGACACGTCCAGGTCAGCGGGCACACAGAGGCAGAGCCAGAACCCAAGCCCAGGTTCTTGGGGCTCACAGTCTGTGCCCTTCCTGCCTCGAGCTCAGCAGATGGGTCTGGGCAGAGAACCCTGGAGCACCCTGAGCCCGACCTCCCCCAGGCACAAGCAGCCAAGGCTGCAAATCCCTCCTGCCTCACCCCGTCAGAGCAGGAGGGCAGGCTCGCTCTTCCTTTTGAGGTTTCACTGCAGTGGGCAGACTCTTCTACGGGGGTGGTTTTCCTGTGCCAGGAGCCCCCCACCCCCCACCTGGCTCCAGAGAATTAATTGCCAGGGCCTCTGAGCCCAGAGAGGCCTGTGGGTAGGGGAGAAGTCCAGGCCCAGCAGGGGGTGTGGCCTGCTGTGTTTGGGGGCCCACTGCCTGATCTCAAGCTCTGCCATGCTAACTGGATCTGCCCTCCCCAGGTGGGGCCACCCACCACCCTCAGGCCCACCTCTCTGGGGCTGGCTGCAGGCAGGGCACACCTGTTTTCACCTGTGTCCTTGCACCTGACCTGTGTCCTGGACACACACCCTCTCAGCCTGTGGGGCCTCAGCCTTGGTCATTGTCTATACCCTGGATGCTGGCTCTGCCCTGCTCTGACCAGCCTCCTCCTACAGATTTATAAGAGATCAATAGATTTTCATGTATTAACCTCGAATCCTGCAACCCTGAAACACATGTTTATTAGTTCTAAAGGGTTTTTGTCAGTTCTTTTGGATTTTTTACATGAATGATCATTTCATCTGTGAAAAAGACAGTTATTTCTTCCTTCCCAATCAGTATTACCTTTTATTTTATTTTCTTGGCTTATTGCATTCGCTACAATTTCTAGTATGATGTTGAAAAAGTATGGTGAGAAAGAACATCTTTGCCTTGCTTTTTACCTTACAGAAAAAGTTTTGAATTTCTCGCCATTAAGTATGAGGTTAGCTGTCGGTTTTTTGTAGATACTCTCTATCAAGTTGTGAAAGTTTACTGAGCATTTTTCATCAGAATGGGTTTTGGACTTTGTCAACAGCTTTTTCTGTATCTCTTGGTATGATCAAGTGATTATTTAAAGCCTATTGAGGTGATGGATTACATTAATTGATTTTCAGATGTTGAACCAGCTTTGCATACCTGGAATAAATCCCACTTGGTTGTGGTTTATAATAATTTTTACATATTATTGGATTTGAGTTGCTAAAAATTTTTTGAGGGTTTTTGCATCTGTGTGCACTGAGAGATATGGGTCTGTGGTCTTCTTTCCTTGTAATGTCTTTGTCTGGCTTTGGCATCAGGGTAATGCTGGCTTCATAAGATGGGTTAGAAAGTATTCCCTCTGCTTCTGTCTCCTGAAAGAGATTGTAGAGAATTGGTATATTTTTTTCCTTAAATGTTTAGTAGAATTTACCAGTAAACCCACCTGGGCCTGATGCCTTCTGGTTTGGAAGGTTATTAATTATTTGGAAGGTTATAAATTATCCTTTTCTTTAATAGATACAGGCCTTTTAAGGTCTATTTCTTCCTGTGTGAGTTTTGGCAATTGTATCAAATTTGTGGGCATAGAGCTGTGCATAGCCTTCCTTTATTATTCTTTTAATGTCCATAGAATCTGTAGTGATCTCTCCTCTTTCCCTTCTGATATTAGTAATTGAGTTCTTTTTCCTTAGTTGGTCTGGCTAGAGGCTTATTGATCTGATCGATCTTTTGGTTTCCTGTTTTCAGTTTCATTGATTTCTGCTATAATTCTTACTCTTTCTTCTCTTCTGCTTACTTTAGACTTCATTGGATCTTCTTTTGCTACTTTCCTAAGATGGACGTTTAGATGGTTGATTTTAGATCTTCCATCTTTTCTAATATGTGCACTTGATGCTATAAATTTCTCTTGGGATACTGCTTTTGCCGCATCCCACAAGTTCTGATAAGTTATGTTTTCATTCTCACTTAGTTCAAAATATTTTAAAATTTCTCTTCAGACACATGTGTTGTTTAGCAGTGTGCTATTTAGTCTCCGAGTATTTTGGAATTCTCTAACATTTTTTTGTTTTGTAAGCTGATTTCCAGTTTAAATCCACTGTGGTTTGAGAACAGACATTGTATGGTTCCTCTTCTTTACAGTTTGTTAAGGTGTGTCTTATCCTCAGCATATGGTCTGTCTTCATGAATGTTTCACGTGAGCTTTAGAATAAGGTGCAGCGTGCTATTGTCGGATTAAGTCATCTGTGGATGTCAGTTTCATCTCGTTGATTGATCTGCGTCCTTGCTGATTTTCTGCCTTCTGGGTCTGTCTGTTTCTGATAGAGGCGTGTTCAAGGCTCCCATTAGGACAGTGGATTAATCTTTCTCTCTTTAAAGTTCTATCGGGTTTTGCCTCACATGTTTGGACGCCCTGTTGTTAGGTGCACACACATGAAGGGCTGTTTGGTTTTCGTGGGGAACTGACTTCTTCATTATTCTGTCATGCCTTTCTTTACCCCCGATAACATTCTTTTCTTTGAAATCTGCTTTGTCTGAAATTAGTGTAGCTACTCCTGCTTTCTTTTGATTAGTGTTAGCATGGTGTGTTTTCTCCACCCGTTAACTTTTCATCTCTTTGTGCTATTATATTTCAAACGGGTTTCTTTTAGATAACATACAGTTGGCCTTTGTTTTTTGATCTGCTCTACCAGTCTCTGTCTTTTAATGGGCGCATTTAGATTATTGCCATTCCAAGTGATTATTGATACGGCTGGATTAATGTCGACCACACTTGTTACTATTTTATACTTGTTACCATTGTCCTTTGTGTCCATCTTTGTTTTCCTCTCTTCTTCTGCCTTCGTGGGATTTTTTTTTTAATTGGGAGATAAATGTTAAGTAGTTGATATCTGGTGATTTATGTGTTAAAGTAACTATTCTTTTTCTCTCCAGCTTTATTCAGATATAATTGGCATGTAAAATTGTATGCATTTAATGTGTATAACAGCGATTTGACATATGTGTATATTGTGAGACGATGATCTCCATAAAGTTAGTTAACACATGCATCACCTCCCACAGTTACCGTTTGGGGGTGTGGGGCGGGAACTTCTAAGGTTTACTGTAGCACTTTGTAAGTACCCCGCACAGTGTTGTGGACCCTCGTCACCAAGCTGCACGTTTAGATGCTCTGGACTTGTCCCTTTTACACCTAACAGTGTGCGCCCGTCGACGGACACGCCCCACTGCCTCCACTCCTTGGCCCCCGACAATCCATACATAAGTGAGGCCACACACTATCTGTCTTTCTCTGTCTGACTGGTTTCACTCAGTGTGATGCCCTTGTGCTGTTGTTGCAAATCTGTCTTTTGTGGTTTTAACTGAGCATTTTATATAATTCAGGTTTTTCCTCCTTTCTACCATATCAGTTATATTTCTCTTGTAGTGGTTGCCCTAGAGTTTGCAATATAGATTTACAGCTAATCCAAGTCTGCTTTCAAATACCGTTTTACCACTTTGTGGGGGGAGTGCGAGTACCTTATAATCACCAGGTAATCCTGGTTTTTCCCTCCACCCTTCGCATAGTTCCTGTCATGCATTTTGCTTATTTTTAAGCATACACAAATTTCTCTTCAGACACATGAGTGGTTTAGAAGTGTGCCGTTTAATCTCTGGAGGCCTGTCTAGAAAGTATCCAGCCACACCCTACGAAATATGGAGACCTTTATTGAAGAAGATACCAGATACAAGAAACACTGTACAGAGGACAATGATACATCAGTTCCTTTCAAAGTAGGCGCCTTGGGGCCTCACACACTCTCCCAATTGCAGCATGATGTTCCTTCTGCTTCGGTAGCAGACGCCACGGAACGAATTTTGCCACAACACGTTTCATGCCAGGATCCTGTGTCAGAACCTCGGACACAGTAGTTTCTGGGACCCC
>PVIA01015848.1:0-21178 GCA_004024845.1 Tonatia bakeri | reverse complement strand
GATCTCACCTTTAACTGGAACATAATCAACAAAAGAGAAAAGCAAACAAAATACAACCAGAGACACTGAAATTAAGAACAATCTAACAATAGCCAGAGGGGAGCAGGGAGGGGACAGTGGGGGAAAGGGTTTTCAGGAACTACTATAAAGGACACATGGACAAAACCAAGGGGGAGGGTGGAAGCAAGGGAGGGAAGGGGGGTTGGCTGGGGTTGGGGGTAGTGGTGGGGGGAATGCACACAACTGTAATTGAACAATAAAGTAATTTTTTTAAAAAAAAGGATCTGTCTTTGGGACACTGCGCACCTCCATCCTGCTCACTGCTCCATTCTTCCTCTTCTCCCCACCAGCCTAAGAGAGTGTCTTCTGCTTGAGGGTCAGGGAAGCCAGTCTCCTTCATGGCACTTCTTTTCAATATTCTATCCATGTCTGATGCCCAAAGTTGCTTCCACTGTCCTGACACAGGGAAGCCAGGTAGGACCTTTTGCTTTGCTTTCTATCCTGCCAGTTACTTCTCCTGAGGAAATGAGCCCAGGAGAGGATCTTACTGGAAGGGAGGGAGAGTGCTAGCCACAGAAAAAGGGAAGAGGGGAAAAGGTGACTTCCAGGAGAATGAATGCAAGCTTCCCTCTCAAAAATGTTGTTCCACATTAGTAACACCTCTTCCTAGACAACCGACTGTGTCCCATGTCTCAAATAGCACCGTGTTTAACTAAGTACTATGGCCAGGAGGAGGAGCAGGCAAGACACAAAAGACTGAATTTAAGTCAACAACTGGAAACTGGTAAGGATATGGCGTAGAATTCTTTGTATTCCAAGCCACATCACTGGCAGATCATTTATATTCTAAAATATATACTTGCTAGGATGAGATTCAGCTGTGAATATCCAATTCTGAAGATGAAGGAATTATACTGAGACTTCCATCTAACTTACTATATGTGAGACAGAAATATGAAGAAGCCCGGTACTTGCTCAAAGTTCATAAAGATAACCAATATACCCTATCTTGAGTTTGTGTAAGACTCCTTAAAGTCCTAACCAATTGGCAGAACTCCCCCTCAAATGGGCTAAAAGCTAAAGTAATTTATTTTTCATGTGGCTGAAATAGAGACAGTGCAGGTTTCTCACTGAAATAGTAATGTCAACATGGGTCAAGCCTCAGTTTCTCTGAGAGTGTCTTGCCTCTGCCTTCCTCCTTCAGTCAGTTTTATCCTCCTAATTGGCAGGGCTACCTATGTCCATTCCCTCAATAAATATTTATTGAGTGTCTCTAATGTGCCAGGCATTGTTCTGAGATCTGAACTGATGAGATAAAAAGAAAAACTAGGTACATTCTGGTAAAATATATCTATAAAAAACACAGGGAAAAAAACAAACATAATATAAAATATGGTGTTAGTTTGATGAGCACTCTGAATAAAAATAAAATAGGGCAAAAGTGAGTGACAGAAATGTTACTATACCAAAGGTAATGGGAGGAGTCGTCTGGGGTCCAATTAAAGGGTGGGAGAAGCCATGAGATGACTTGTAGTGGAAGGGTCTCAAGCAGTAGGGACACTGACAGCAGAGACCCACGCAGAGGGTTTGTGAGGTGCTGGGGGAACAGAAGAGACCGGTGCACCTGGGGTCCTCTGAGCAAGGAGGGGGGCAGAGTGAAATGGGGAGAGGTGAGGGACTTGGTAGGTAGTGTGGATGCGGATATGAGTACAAGAGTGGCAGGAAGCTCTGGGGGGTTTGAGCAGGGGTGCCTGACAAGATTTAAAGGACCACTGCAAGATGTGCAGAATAGTTAGTGAGGGTGAAAGGGCAGAAGAGAGGTTACAAGCAGAAGGTGAATTGGGTTGGGCAGTGGCCCTAGAAAAGATAGGTTGAAACTCTTAACCCCTGAAACCTGTGAATGTGACTGCCTGGAAAAAGGGTCTTTGCCAATGTCATTAAGGATCTGAAGATGAGATAGGGTAGGCCCCAAATCCAATGACAGGTGTCTTATAAGGAAAGGCAGAAGCAGACTTGACACACACACACAGAAACAGAGAAGAGGCTATGCCAAGGCTGGGGGCAAAGATTGTAGTTATGCTGCCACGAGCCAAGAAACAGCTGGGACCACACCAAGCTGGAAGAGGCAAAGAAGGATGGGTTCTCCCCTAGAGCTTAGGGAGGGAACATGGCCCTACTGACACCTGATTTCAAACTTCTAGCCTTCAAAACTGTGAGGACAGCCATGAAATTTGTGGTAATTTGTTACTGCAGCCCTAGGAAACTGGTATAAAAGCTATCACAGTATCCAGGCAATAGACGCTGGTAGCTTGGACAAAGATAATGGTGACAATGCTGAGATATGGTCAAGAAAGCTTACAATTGAAGGGGAAGATGAAAAAGGATAGTTTCCTAGAACTAATTGGCTTTGCTACTCCACTTTCATCCAGAAGAAGGAAAAGGCTCTCTTCCTGCAGTCCTCAAGCTAAAAGTTCTGACTTTCATTCTGGCTGGGTCATTCTCATCATAAGCCCTTCCTAAGCCAGAGAAATGCCACACGGTGAAGGGCACAGGCCTGGTGGTACACCTGGAGTGGATAGTGTGTCCTCCAGCTCTTTCCCCTTTCCTTAGAGAGCCCAAATTTATCTCAAGCATCTGCCCCTCTTAAAGGTAGCCTGCAATCCTCAGGGCAAAATCAGCCCCATCTCCAGGTCCAGGAGAAACCCAAGTCAGTCCCAGATGGAGGTCCCCACTAATGTGCTACAGAAGTGGTTGCTTAGAGTGCTGAGTCCCTGCCCTCCTCAGCCGTCACAGTGCAGTCCCCTGAACTCATCACTTCTAGCCCCAAGCCTTCTAGCCCATCCTTGGCCTAGGCTACTATTAAATATTCTCCTTCAAATGTGTGCTATGATGTAGAAAAGAAAATGGGACTTCTAATAATACACCCCTCCCTGTGCCAGTAATTTGTTTATGAGCCCAAATCTAAGCCAATGAGTTCATAAATTCATAGCCTTTTCTGGGTATCTGCTACTGGTCTGAATGACGTTGTTATCAAGGAAAGGGAAGATTCTTTCTCTTTCTCCCTGTCTGTCATTCTCTTCTCTCTCTCTCTCTCTCTCTCTCTCTCTCTCTCTCTCTCTGTCTCTCATCATGAACAAGGAAACATGTTCTCTGCTTCTGCTGGCATCACCTTCTGACTCAAAGCAGCCACCAGAGGTAAGTGGCATGTAGAGAATGGAGCATGACACAGAATTACACCTGGAGACCCTGTTCAATGCCGTGACTTCGGCCTGCACTTCCACCCTGGATTTTCAGCTATGGAAATGAACTAATTTCCTAATTTTCAGCATATTTGAATTAGGCTCCCAGTTACTTGCACCTCAATGTATGTTAACAAGTCTAGTATGTTTCCAGAACCTTGGAGGCAGGAGGGGGAGTTGGCTCCAACTGGCTTCACTTCTGGAACAGAGGAGGGGTCAACCTCATCTAAGCTACATGGCTAAAATGCCCAGTCACAATGTGGACTGATTTGTACAATTTGTACATGATCCATTACTTTATCACATTTTTCAATTTAGAGAAGGAAAACATGGACTTGGAAGAAATACTTACTACAGCATATCTAAAAATACTGGCAGTAAGAGAAGTAACACTATTTTATTCTCCAAACTCCTTTACTCTAAGGAACTGATCTAGTTGCTCTCTTTAGAAATGGCACTACATGTATCAAAATACAATGCACAGAGCTAGTGTCTTCATTTTGGTTGATATGACATCTGTTTTTCTGGCTATTTACCTGGGAAATGATGATCAATGCAGTAAAGCAGCTGTTTAATAATAAAACAAACCAACCAACAAATACCAAACTACCAACAGCATATTTAATATGATCCAACATGGCCCCTATCCACAAGCCATGCATCCCTGTTCAGGCACAGAATAAGGCTTAAGGGCTTCCATGCTGCTCTGGGAAGGAAGAGGCAGCAGGAACCACCAACTAGCCATTGACAGACAAATTCAACCCACAGACAAGTCTTGTTGCACAAAAGTATCTTTATTATTGATTCCACCTTTAAAACCAGGTTATTTCACATACGAATGTGGATTTCTGATTTCTCTTTAAACCTTAGAATCTCATTTGTAATTGAGTCCATATTCTCATATGGTAGCAAATGGCTAGAATGCACATACAAGCTCCAGTTTGCTATAGTTCCCACCAACCCCTATCACTCTTCAAAATTCATCATCTATCTTTTCTCTTTAGCCCCTGCATGCACTGAAGTTTTTATGCTCTGGGTCTGAAAGCTGCTGGGTGGTCAGGGCCACTGCTACATCTCTGGGATTCTGGGAAGCATTTCCTCTTACCACAGAGTTCTGACCACATTTGGTCAATGTTGTCACTGTCACAGTTTTCTCAGAACCCCTTTCCTTCCCTCCTAACCCAGTTTAGTTCCATCTTTGCAACACAGAGGTTTCTTACTGATACACTGAAGAAGATATGTCCCATGAGCTTCCATGGGGTCTAACAGTGGGGATGAAGTTTTCACAATATGTCACTCTAGTACTGTGATGAGGAGAAATACATTCCAGCCTCAATGGGAAGCACATTTCTCCCTCACTGCTTCTCCAACACCTGGTGCCATAGGGGTACGCTGTTCTTCCCTCTAACAACGTAGACGCTAGAATGGAAATTAGCACTGTTGACAAGAGGGCAGCAGGAAAATAATCCAGAGGGACCAAACAAAAACATCCCGTACATTCAAGGAGTACAGTATGCCCTTCCTACTTTTCCACATCGGCTTCCCTTCCCTAACAAATGCATGGATCCTTAAACTGATAGATTCGGTTTCTCCTGCTTTTGAGGGCCCAAGCTACAGCTTTCACATTCACTCTTCTTATATTGACATGAACTTATGTAAACAGTCTAAGGCAGTGATCACTGCCCCTTTGAAAATACTAACTGTGGCTCCATTTCTAAGCAGGAGAGGCCATATCAGAAGAGAGAAGCAGATCCGATTCCTTTGCCCTTTACACTGAATCACACCATAGCTACTGACTCTGCCTCCCTCAGACAGAACTACTGTACTGCCATTGTTACTCTGTATTTAAGTAGTGATTCTAAGGGGAAAAGAAATATGACTTTTAAAGCAAAGAATGATGCAAGTTTGCCTTTTTTTCTGAAATGCCCCTGGATTCAATAACAAAACACGAAAGTATATGGATGTGCCATCCTTAGTATATGGAAATAATGTTTCTGAAACATTTTATGGGGGAAAGTGCTCAAGTTATATTTTTATTGATGGTGTCAAATTTGCCTTTACTTAGCCACTTCACCTTACCAGAGGCACGGCATGGCAGAGTTTAGGGAGACTGTTTAAGGTGTAAACTGACAATGCCAGCTGTTTACTATAATGATTTAACAGACTTGACCGGTCATCAATGTAACATTGAGCAAATTTCTAAGCAATGATGAGTTAGAATAGGGAGCAAAAATTAATAATGTTTACTTAAATCTAGAGGGAAAATTTTTTAAAGCAGGCATTCACATCAACATTTGTTCAGAGCTTTGGTATAATTACTCCCCGGCACCGGAATGACGGCCTCTCGGACCACAGAGAGGAGAGAGGGCATGGAGAGAGGTCAGAGTCTAGGCCTTAGATCCCAACTTCATCTCAATAACACTGTCATTTTATGCGGAGTGGAGGGCATTGGCTGGAAATGACTACTTGGTTAAAGATTAATTCAAATACAAAAAATTGCCATAGAATTAACAAACTATCCAATTTTAGCTATGATTTCTAAGACAGTTTCCTTCTGTGACACCACATTCAAAGATCCATAAAGCAGCCTTTTTTTGGATTTACTTCACATTCCTCTAGCAGATCCCACAGTGTTCAAAGAAGCGACAGCCAGAATTGGCACAGTGGTTTCCAGTATTTTCCTTGTATCCGAGGAGAAACAGGTTGTAAAGGACTAATCAAATGCTGTCCTTGCAGGAGCAAGAGACGGAGACGAGAGGAAAGAAGACACTTCCTGCCAGTCTCCACTCCCCCTCCACCGGCCTGCATGCACCTGCAGGGACCCCCCCAAACCCCAGAAGCTGGAATCAACATGGAGAGAATCCAATTAATATTTGTGAGTAGACAAAGTAAGATCTTCATAAAAAATATAAGAGCAACCTGGAGTCATGCTTTTTAGTGGAGAAAAATTCATTAGGATAATTGACTAATATGTGACAAGCTGCAGCTGGTTTGCCTCCTGCTGGATCCTGGGTTTGCCCCGTGCAGAGAAAACCCCAAGAACTCGTTGAAACATGTCACTCATTTCTCTTGTGACAGCTTTCACTAAATAGTTGGGGTAGAGAGACTCGGAATGATGCTTTCATTTTTTCCGTCAAATCATTCCGCATTTGCAAAATCAAGTTCTTTTCAAATGAGTGCATTTTAACTTTTTATTAAAAGTCATAGAGAACTCTGACCTGGAACAAATGTAACTTTCTTGGAATCAGTCTGGCAACGGAAGGGGTGTTGTCAAGCCCTTTTCATACCTATTTAGATATATCGTGATCCCCTGGGAATAAAAAGTCTGGGGTGCAGAGGCAAGCTCAGAGGTCCCCTATAACCATGGATAAAAACCAACAGAGTGTGGAGGCCTGAATGAGAGGGTGAAACTATTATGGCTTTGAAAAGCATGGAGTTGACTGTGTACATAACAATGAAGAAAAGAGAAGAGCAGGGGTAACATCGGAGTGTTAAGGGCCCTGTGTAAGTTCAGCTAAAATACCAAAGATTGCCCTCAAGATCTGACACTTGGGAGATTAAATGCATTTGTGGAGGAAGACTGAAGAACGAATCCCATTGTGTGTCACTGGTCTGAGGGGCTGAAGTGTGGGAATCAGCCCAGAGTGTTGCAGTCCCGTGTGCTCTCAAATGCAGAACTGGAGGAACACAGCTGGAACAGTCCTTACAGCAAGAAAAACTTTTTAAAATTTTGCAATCCCTCACAGACTCATATTTTTTTAAATACATCTAAAATGAATTATTAGAAAATCAATGATGCGCTTAGATGCTATGGCAATGCCAGATTCTGTGTCACTGTGAAATGCCTGCTCTCCATTGCTCTACTGATCTCATCTCAGACCAGGAGCACATAGTTCAAAGGTGGGCAGTGGGCTGCAGATCACACTGGGAATGACATTGGCCTACTCCACCGAGACCGATCACAAAGGATTACACATGCAATGTATCCTTCAATGTGGCAGGTGTGAACATTCATGAAATGACTTTCAAAGCAGAAATCCTGGGTCTCTGTTGCCCATAAAAGTTTGAGTAGTGGCAACAGATAAAGTTTTAAATTGGCGGGAAGGTGGTGGTAGAGAAGATAATCACAGGTATAAATTTATTACAAACAGAAAAGATACCACACAGAAAAATAAATAAATAAAACAGTTAAGTGACTGTACAATGCCCCTAGAGAAGCAATGGAGAGCAGGAAAGGAGCATGTATTTAATTCTAAAATTTATATGGAACCACAAAAGACCCTGAATTGCCAAAGCAATCTTGAGAAACAAAAAATTGAAGGTATCATTCTCCCTGATTTCAAACTATACTGGCACAAAACTGGGCACATAGATCAATGGAACAGAATAGAGAGTCCAGAAATAAACCCACATTCATATGGTTAATTAATCTACAAGAGAAGCAAGCATGTACAATGGGAAAAGAACGGTCTCATCAATAAATAGTGTTGGAAAAACTGGATAGATATGTGCAAGGAACTAATCTGGACAACTTTCTTAAACCATATACAAAAATAAACTCAAAATGGATAGAATACTTAAATGTAAGACCTGGAATCATAGAACTCCTAGAAGACGCAGTTAGTAAATTCTTTGACATCAGTCTTAGTAATATTTTTTGGATATGTACCCCAGGCAAGGCAGCAAAAGCAAAATTAAACAAATAAGAATATATCAAGCTAAAAGCTTTTGCACAGCAAAGGATGCCATCAACAAAATGAAAGGACAACCACTACATGGGAGAAAATATTTGCAAGTAACATATCTGATGAGGTAAACATCCAAAATACAGAAAACTCATAAAACTCAACATGAAAAAATATATAGACAACTGTACTTGAACAATAAAATAATTTTGTAAAAAACCCAAACAATCAAATTTTTTAAAAAATGGATAGAAGACATCAATAGACATTTCCCCAAACAAATACAAATGAACAAAAGGGTACCCTCATGCACTGTTGTCAGGAGTGTGGAATGGTGCAGCCTCTATGGAAACTGTATGGAGATTCCTCAAAAAATTAAAAATAGAACCACCAAATGACCCAGTAATTCCACTTCTGAGCACTTATCTGAAGAAAATGAAAATACTAAGATAAACATCTCTATGTTCACTGCAGCATTATTTACATTAGCCAATATATGGAAGCAACCTGGATGAATAAAGATGTTTTACACATATACATACATGCACAATGGCATATTATTCTGGAATAAAAAAGAATGAAATCTTGCCACTTGTGGCAACATGAATGGAGCTAGAGAGTATTATGCTAAGTGAAGTCAGACAGAAAGACAGATTTTGCTTATTTTGTAGAATATTAAAAAATGGAACAAAACTAACAGATTCATAGGCACAGAGAACAAACTGATGGTTCCCAAAGAAGAGAGCTGTAGGGATGGGTGAAAAAGGTAAAGTGGAATAAGAAATACAAACTTCCGATTATAAAATTAATAAGTCACAGGGATATAATGTATAGCACAGGGAAAACAGTCAATATCATCATGACTCTGTCCTGTGACAGATGGTTACATGTGCTAATCCCATTGTGAAGTATAAAAATGAAAAATCACTATGTCATGTGCCTGAAACTAGCATAATATGGTATGCCAACTATACTTTAGTTTTCAAAATAAGTTAATTTTTTAAAAAGCATAAATCATAGGTGAGTAGAAGAGTGTCCATAACAGTAACTGTGGGGGCAAGAGGCAGATCGTCATGGAAATTGTCTGGGTGGTGGTTTTGGCTAGTACCTGAAGCCATAGTCTGAGCATCCTTAACTCAGGGCAGGATAGCATTGCCCAAGGCTCTACAGAGATGAGGATGCCATCAGCAATACCTGCCTGGAGGCTGAATGAAGGCTCAGCTTATTACATTTACATGAGAAGTTACTCATCAGTGCCCTGTATCTATTTTCCTGATATCTTCAGTCACATGTTGTCTCTTAATTTTACTTATGTGTTTTGAAAGCTGCGCAGATTCTCCATTTATTAGATCTTCTTTCTGCTTCTTCCCAGAAGCTCCTCTTTAAAAACACATAAACAATTCAATGTGAAAATTAGCTATGGCTGATTTATAATTCATTCTGGAAGAGCAGCTTTTAAAAAGAAAGAGGGAATTACACTGAGAATTAGGCTTGAGATGCACGTGCCTCCCTTGGCTTTTGAATTAGATGAATTTAATGGGAATGTGGAGACTAGGGCTGTGGGTGGAGAATAAAATCTACTGGTCCTGCTGATACTAAACATTCCAGCTGAGAGTGGAATTCATTTTGGAATACATAAAGTGAATGAGCCTGGGCAGGCTTTGAAGCACTGTTAAAACGACTTGGTCTCTCCCTACCTTCATCAGTCCACCAGGTATCTCTTCAGCTGAAGCACAGCTCTTTCTCAAAGAGAAGCTCAATCCCAAAGTCCTTCACTGTGGCCATCCGTGGAAAGGAGTTTTTAAATTTTCATTATAGTCCCTCCCTATTGCGGGCCAACATTCCCTCCAAACACTGACCAGTGGGGTTTTCCTCCTGGTTAGCCGGCGACGCTCCTGCAGCTTCGCACAAGGAAGCCTCAGTCCCAGGCAGAGAACTAGTGCACGGAAAGAGTCCCAGAATTTAGAGACTCAAGAGAGTCTGCATTGTTCCTTCATCCACATTGTTTAAGTGATGTTAGCAAAACTACGAAACCACACAAAGAGAAAGTCTGAACAGAATTCTATTAAGAGAAGGAAAATCCAGCTAGAGGCAAGAAGGTTGAAAGGAGTGTCAAGAAATAAGTAACGTTAAAGAATCTGCTTCAGCAAGTTACCTTCGATTAGAGAAAAATCACTTTCACCTGCTATGCATAGGCAGTTTCTGACAAATTTATTTTCTTTTTTAAAGATTTGAAATTATTTCAGGAGACAAAATCAGTATCTATAAAGAGAAAAAAAATTGTGCTTCCATAATAAGGCCATCCTTTCACATTTTTATTTCAGAAGAATTACCCCCAAAAGAGGATGCAGTTCATACAGTCCAGTTTTCTGAGTTTATTAGTGACCCCCAGGGATGTGCCTGCAAGAGCTTGCATGTGCTGTACCAGGTCACCCTGAAAGGGCAGACTGGCCCTGGCTTCTCCCAGGAGCCTCAGTCATTGAGAGAAGCACCCAAACCCTCCTGAAGTTCATTATCATTTTGAGGGGTTTCGTGTACCTTTGTTTTCTGCTCTGTTATTTTTATTCTTTTCCATTTCCTTTGCTAAATGCTTAGATTTAATAAACATCTTTTTTTATCTTTTCATCCCTTTCCAGAATTCAGATTTAAACCATGTTTCTTTAAAACTTTCAACTCTCTAAGATTTGAGAAAAAGATTGTTTTTAATTTCTCCACACATGGCATCTGTCTTCTCATTTTAGTTGCCCTTTTATGGAACCTTTCTGGTTCCAGGACTCAGAAATTAAACATACAGTTTAACATTATGACCATACCTCTTACTACCTGTACTGTGCGGGGCAGTTCTAATTTTACAGAGCTGAGGACTCCCTCACACTACACTAGGCCTTCATTTCCTATAAGCAACCTAATCTCTCGGCTGTGTACTTCACTTTCCAGTGTAGTAAGAGAACACACACACATACACACACACATACCCCAAAGCCCTGTACTAGGCAGTTCCACATACGGTATCTCTTTAATCCTGAAACACTGCTGTCAGAGTTACTTTACCATCCCCATCTGCAGTCCAGGAAATCAAAGCTTTAAGAGGTGGAGTAAATTAACCAAAACCCTACCACTAGAAAGTGGCATAGTCACGATGTTAAACTAAGCCTTCTGGTCTCTTCAATTAATTTTTGGTTTCTTTGTGGTGTCAAGGAAATACACACAGTGTACTAAATAATTATAGAAAAATGTCATGACACCACCAGCCAGAGAGAAAAGAGAATGCTGCCAGCAAGTCAGGAAAGCCCTCTCTGGGCCCCTATGATGATCATCACCTTCCTCTCCGGGGGTAACGCCAGCTCAATTCTTATATTACTATTTTTTTAATTTTTTTATAGTTTTATCAACACTGAAAGCATTCCTAAGTAACGTAAGTTTTGACTGGTTTTGAAATTTTAGGAATGGAACCATATACTATGAACTGTTTTGTCTTGCTTTCTTTTAAATGTGTGTATGTGCTGTTCCTTCTGTACGCAGTTCACTTGTTGACAATGTTGTGTGATATTCTCCTCTACGCAGGGGTGATGTTCAGGAACATGTCTGCCCATTGCAGTTATTTTCAGTCAGTGTCATTCTGATCGGGTCAGTTCTTATCTCATTGCTTAATGCAAATTATAACAGTTTAAATAGCACTTTGATTGTGTTTATATATCATAATACATGTCTACTGTTGAGAGACATCTATCTGTCCCTCAATTTTCTATGAATATTTACTATTATTTATTTCTACAATAAAAAGGCTTTAAAGGAAATACCTACCTCATCAGAGAACCCACCTTCCTACCTATAATAATTTATGTAACTTAAACTTCACCAGTTTGAACTGCATATTTACAGAATTATGCAACCACTACCACTATCTAATTCCAGTACATTTTTATCATCCCTAAGAGAAGCCTTCTATCCATTAGCATTCACTCCCTGCTCTTCCTGCCCTACCCAAGGCAACTAAAAATCTACCTTCTGCCTCCATGGATATGCCTATCTGGGCATTTTATATAAATGGGATCATATAATATACTGTCTTCTGTGATTGGCCCTTCCACAGCTTCCTCTTCTGGTGTTAATGCTGTGAGTATGTAGAGCTGGGAAAAGGAATTAGTGATCTTTTAAAGGCCTTTTGTTTATTTATTTATTTTGTCCTTGTTCCTTAAGTAGCCTTGGTATAAAACTCTCGCTTAAGAAGAAAAGAAAATGTAAACTCTAGGGTTTTGAAATCCAAATGCAAAAGAATCCGTAGGAGGAAAATCTTACCCTTTCCTGAATTAAAATTCATGTACTATTTGTGGACCCACTTAGCCCTTCAGGGTTTCTCTGTCATCCATCTCCATTTACTTGGCTCTTCTGGACTTTCAACGCTGCGAACATAAAGATTCATGGCTTTGGAATCCTAGTAAAGGTTCTCAGTAAGAAAAGTCTTACCAACGAGACAAACTGACTGGAGCCAGGACTGAGGAGAAGGAAACTGTGAAGTGACCTTTGTGGAGACAATTAGGAAAACTTTAGTATAGACTATCTACTGCATATTTTTTGTACCAATCTTAAATTTCTTGAGTGTGATCATTATTGT
This sequence comes from Tonatia bakeri, assembly GCA_004024845.1. Lineage (NCBI taxonomy): Eukaryota > Metazoa > Chordata > Mammalia > Chiroptera > Phyllostomidae > Tonatia > Tonatia bakeri. The sequence continues at coordinate 8,639 of PVIA01015848.1, read as the reverse complement.
TGTGTTTTATGTAGAAAAATATCTTTGCTCTTAGGAGATAAATGCTGAAGTATTTCAGGGCGAAGTGTCATGATGCCTTTAACTTACTTTAAAATGATAAAAATAGATTATACACAGAGAAAGAGAGAAATATAAAAAACAGTAAATGCACAAAATGATTCATTTGAAATTGACATTGTTGTAGATCTAAAATGGTTAAATATCAGTGTTATATGGTTCAACCTAATATTGATAGATTAAAAGTATATGATCATCTAAATCAAAGTTACTCAACTTTGGATCTATTGACATTGTTTTCATCTTTACTGTAGGAGAAGGCTGATCTGTAAATCGCAGTACGTTTTACAAGTTTCTCTGGCTTCTGCCTACCAAATGCCAGTAACACCCTACTGTGCCACCAAAAAGGTCTCTAGACGTTGCCAGGGGGCAAAATTTCCTCCAGCTGAGAACCACTGATCTAAAGAAACATAACAATGCATAGATGAAAAGCACTTTATTCCAACTTTTCTTTAGGTTAGTATTTTTCAAAATAAAGTTATAAAAGTAACAAATTAAATAATATATAGCATAATGTATATATTAATATTATTAATTCTTGATTAATCAATTATTTATGAAACTGGTTCTGACACCAAATTTTGATGATTTTATCTTCATTTTTTTACAATTTTAAAACACCTAAGCCTTTAAAGAACTTAATTTATAGATTCCCCTAATACTTTCACGTGGCTCCATTCCTGAGGCAGAAACTCCTCACTGGGCCCCTATTCACCTGAGCTATATAGAGAACACAATAGACAGAAAGGAAATTAACATTTACTGAACACCTACCATATGGCAGGTGCTGCCTTATATCACCTATCAAAATTATTATGAGAGGCAATTTCATTTGTGTGAATAAGGAAACAGAAGATAAGAAAAGAAACTCAAAGAACTTAAGCAACTGATCATGGTGACAATGACCTGTACGAAAGGGAGCGAAAACTGGAGTACAAGACTGGAACCCAACTTCAAAGTCAATGTTATTTTACTACGCCGAGGAAATTTGCTGAACCCAGGCTTGTCATTGTTGCAATAATAACACAAATCCCTGTTACATTCAAATGACTTAAAATTGAATATTGGACATCCTAGTGTTAAATTCTTACCTGAACAGCTCTACTTTATGATTTAGTCAACTCTTCTTTTCTCTTTCTTTCCCCTTGTCTCTCACATCTTTCTTGGTTTTTCCTTCACTGCCATATTCCTCTTAATTTTTTCATGTAAGCCTCTGTTTCTCTCTCTCTTCCTCTCACTCCCCTCCTCCTTTTCCTCCCCCCTTCCATCATAGAGACATCTTACTTCCCTAAAAACTATTAGCTGTTTAATGGAAAGAGCACATTATAGTTCTGCATTATCATTTCAGCTTCGCCATGTTCTCACTGAGTACTATTAGGGAATTCACAGAACCTCAGATCGTTCAGGTCCTGAATCGAGTGGATAGAATAAAAAATATACAGACATCAAGACTTGTGAAGCACAAATGAAAGTGTAACAGTGCTTCGTAAGCTTTAACATTACAGGCCATAGATTATCATTGCATGTGCGCCTCCCATGTGGGCTCAAGCACAGGCAGGCACTGTTCTGTTCCCGCTTAGGCAGAATTCCTCTATATTCCTGCCTGAGTGAAATTTTCATACTTCCTAGTTGTTCTGAGCACCATCAAGAGGAAAATGAAGAAGAGAAGGAAAATAAATAGTTGAATTCCAAAAACTTCCCCAAAGTAAACAGTCATTCTCTCTAAGGCAGAAAACAGCATTTTACTACTCAAAGCTCTAGATAGTTTCCCCCTTTAGGAAAAGATAGCAAGCTGTAAAGTTTCTGGGCTGGCAACAAATTCATGAATAACAACAATTACCTGTTTCTTTTGGATATTGGATGTGCAAATTATCCACCAAAGTTTAGATTGGACAGCTGCTACCTGACTTCATTTAGTATCCAATATGGAACGCTTTTGGCAGAGAATCCGTTTCTCTTTTCCCATCAGGAAAATGAAAAATGAATTGGAAGTGTCAGAGGTTCAGAAATAGCCAAGGTAAAAACCAGTGAATCACTGAGGTAGTAATTAGTTAAAATTTATTGTGCACAAACTAAAAAGACCATTTGCAAATCAGGAGCACTCAAACCCAAATATGGAATGAGGCTCAGGGGTATATTGTTATAAAGCAGCTTATAAGCGAGAAGACAGTGACTGCTTATTCTTTACAGTGACTGGTTAAAATGTGAGAATTTTCAGCAGTTACCTCATATTAGCCTTGTGAAACAGCTCAGGATCTATGATTTCCAGAGGTATAAGGGAGAAACGGTCAAGGTCAAGTTAGTCTTGCAAAATAAGCTAAATTAAGCTTTCTTTGTATGACTAAACTGGTTCTGTCTTCTCAGGAAAACTTCAAGGTTGGTCTATGTTCATTTTTTATTTTAATAGAAGACATCACTAAGAGTTATTAAAACATGAAAAAACCATCTTTAGGTGTTTGAATATTGGATTAAGTGCTACTATAAAGTGGATGATTAGTTGAAGGTGGATTAAAAATAGGAGAACTGATCAGTGAGGACTAGACATGCTAGCAGATTAAAAGAATAACTTGAGTGTTTTTAAAAAATCTGTATTTAATTTTGGCTTATATATGAGAGGAGACATATGGAACTTGGGTGTCGTTGAAATTACCAGTAGCATCTGTTCATCCTTAGTTTACCCCTTAAATCAGAGATAAAATACATTGCATTACAGATATATGAGTAAAATAGATGAAAATATGATATGTTCCATTTAATATGCAAGTATAAACTAATACTATAATCATTTCTAATTTTAGCTGTAGGTTCTATTCCTAGCCACTAATTAAAATATGATTAGTATTGTTAAGGTGGCAATATTTTTCAAATAGCCAAAACAATCTTGATAGAAATATAACAAAAATAGAAGATAAACTTCCTGATTAATAAACTTAATATAAATCTATATTAATCAAGATTAATCATAAAATCTACATTAATCTGTGTAATACTGACTTCAGGATAAATATACGGTGCAATGGAAGATAATTAAGGATCTAGAAATTAACTGTCATAGTAATGGTCAATGAATTTTTAACAAGGATGCCAAGACAGTGCAATGGGGAAAAAACAGTCTTTTCAAAAAATGGAGGTGAGACAACTGGAGTCTACATGGTAAAAAGTAAAATTGAATCTCTATCTTACACCATACACAAAGAAATTCACTCCAAGCAGATTAAAGACCTAGATGTAACTCCTCCAACAACAAAACTCTTAAAGAAAATGTAAGAATAAGCCTTTCTGACCCTGGATTAGGCAATAGTTTCTTAGATATAATACAGAAAGTGAAAAGGAAAAACTTAAACTTCATCAAAATTAAAAACTTGTCTGCTTCAAAGAACACCAATCACAAAGAAAGTGAAAAGACAATGCAGACTGAAATAAAAATATTTGCAAATCATACTTCCCTAAAGGGACCTATATGCACATACACAATATATAAAGAAAACAAACCAATTTAAAAATAGAGAGAAATTGAATAGCCATTTCTTCAAAGAAGATACAGCAGTGACTAAGTATATGAAGAGATGCCCACTTCATTGTTTATTAAGAAATTGCGAAACAAAACCACAAGATAGCATTTCTCACTCAACAGGATGGCTAAAATTGAAGTGTTGATTAATATGTGGGGAAATTGAAACCTGTACTGCTGGTAGAGATGTAAAATGGTACAGCTTATCTGAAAACAGTTTAGCAGTTCTTCAAAAAGTTAAACAGAGTTATTTTGTGGTCTAGCAATTCCACTTCAAGTATATACCCAAGAGGACAGAAAATTAATGTCTACACACAAACTTGTACATGAATATCCACAGCTGCATTCTTTGTAAGTGCCAAAATGTGGAAACAACCTAAATGTACATCAGTTAAATGAATGGATATGCAAAAAGTGGTGTGTCCAAACACTGGAATATTATTCCACAATTAAAGTGGATAAATTACTGGTACATGCTGCAGAATGGATGAACCTCTAAAACATTATGTAAAGTAAAACAAGTCAGAACAAAAGACCACATATTTATGATTCTATTTCTATGAAATGTCTAAAATAGGCAAATCCACAGAGACAGAAAATAGATTAGTTGCTGCCAGCATCTGTAAGGAGGGAAAATGGAAAGCGAGTGTTTATAGGCACAGGGTTTCTTTTTAGAGAGATGAAAATGTTCTGGAAATAGATAATGTTAATAGTTGAAGGACTCTGTCATTATACAAAGAACCGATCTGTACACTTTAAAGCTGTGAATTTATGGTATGTGAATTGTATCTCAATAAAGCTGCTATGTAAAAAGTTCATTGGATAAGGAGTCATGAAACCTGGACACGAATCTAGATGCTGTCCTATTTTTACAATACGACTTCAGGCATCTTTACTCTTTCTGGCCTCAGCCTCTTCATCTATGAAATGAAAAATGATGCATAAGTGTCCTCACTTCTGACAGTTTATGATTCTGCCTCCATCACTTCCTTTGTAAAACAGCCCTTTGCCCAACGAACTACATGTGACCCCTCCCTGCTCTCAACTCTCATCACATGGACCGCCTTGTATTACTACTGTCTGTGCCTCCCCTTATCTCCCGCACTAGAAATGATGGGCCACTGGGAGGAAAGCTCAGGGCTACCTTGTAGATGACAGAAACTCAACTATTTTTTAAGATGACTAGGGATATAAAATTATTTATTTAGAAGACATTTTATGAAATGAAGCAATCAATCAAAGAATCAAAATTGTTTAATTTACATTTTGCCTAAATAAATGATGAATAATTTCCCCTAGATTTGACACAGATTTCATGATCATTTTTGCCATAATAAAAGTGTAAACCTGATAGTTTGATACACCATATAAATTCCCTTGTTATCCTATACAGAGGAGCTTCTACCCTATTTTAAAATAGATTGCCTGTACTGTGGCAGTTTTACTGATGTTGATTTTAAACATGATAAAAATAATTCAAAAAGAGCCCTGAGTAGTGTGGCCAGTGGACTGAGCATTGTCTCTGCAAACTGGAAGGTCAGTTTGATTTCAGGTCGGAGCACCCACCTGGGGTGAGGGTCAGGTTCCTGGTTGGGAACATGTGAGAGGCAACTGATTAATGTTTCTCTCTCATGCTGACATTTCTCTGCCTCTCTTTCTCCCTTCCTCCTCTTCTCTCTGAAAAAAGTAAATAAAATCTTTTCCAAAAAGAATCCAAAAAGAAATAAAATGCTTAAACCAGTGTTATTTAATTGCAACTAATCAAGTCTTCAGCATTCCAGTAGGTGTCCTGAATCACACTGTTGTTTTTAAGCAACGAACTCTTAACAATAAGAGACCTCAGCGGAGAACACTATTATTAAACCAGCACTGAAAGGTTAGGCCATTGTTTTCCCACAATCATTACTGAGTTTGCAAATTTTTAAAAACTAGAAAATTATACAGGCTTTGCTGCTTTGTATAACTGTCCAAAATGTATGTTTGACAAGCTAAAATTTTTAGACTAAGAAGCAAGTTGAGTAAAAATGTAACCATTGCTGCCTTACTTCTTTTTTCTTTAAATACAAAAGACACTTATCAAAAAATTAATTTTGAATTTTGCATTCTTTCTTCCAAAGATGAACTATATAATTTAACACAAAAACATTTATCACTCATTAATAAAAATACAAATGGAAAAATTAGTTCTAGCCTGCTAAGACTTAACTGAAATCTTATAATCCTGCCACATTCCCTTTTTATTCTTCATAATTACCAGTTCAGAATATCTGAATTCAATCCTAAATGTGGATTTTAGAAAAATTCTTTGTAATTGATAAGAGTGAATTAAAGCAGCATCAAAACACTTTAAGAACCTATGCAAGATTAAATTACGAGCACATAACTAGTAACATCTGAGGTATTTTTTGCTCTATACCTTGTTTTGCATATGAGATGCATCTGAAAAATCATGTTTTATAACATTAAAGGTATTTTCAGTAAGTACCCACATCTTTCAAATATATTGAGTTAAATCCTCTGTATAGTATTGTTGTTCTTTATGTTGAGGATAATAACTTCTATCTGTGCTGTCATTTTAAATTTGTATTTAATAAATATTCATTGAGTGCTGACTGTTCTGCTGGTAGACATAATAGTAACACATACAACAAATATTTATTGAGTGCTTATTATAGTACTGGCACTATGCTAATTTTTTTATAGTTTTATCTCAATCAAACCTAACAGCAATTCTATGACACGATAGTTTACCCTTACCATCCATATCTTACAAGTGAGAGAACTGAAGGTTAATGACATGAAGTAATTTTCCCAAAGTTACACAGTTAATAAGTGGTTCAGCACTATGCTAGACAGCTTAGGGGTTCACCAATGAAAAGCACCCATGTGTCATCAAAGAACTTACCATCTAGTGAGGCTGTCAGAGAAGGGAGCGAATAACAGATGTGAGCTGTAAGTAATGACTCGTGGTTGAATGAGAAACGAATCAACTTGAAGATTACAATTTAAAACACTAGTGTTATGGTATGGGGTGTGTATTAGGCAGTATTCTCCAGAGAACAGAACTAAGAACTAAGAGAGGGTGTCTGTGGTGTGTGTGTGTGTGTGTGTGTGTGTGTGTGTGTGTGTTTAGAGAGAGAAATTGGTTTTATGGAATTGACTCATGACTGCAGTCACCTGAGGAAGACCTAATGTTGTAGTTCAAGTCCAAAAACTATCTGCTAGAATTCTTTGCTGCTGGGTGGAGTTTACAGTCTTTGTTTTATTAAGGACGCTAACCGATTGGATAAAACCCACCCATATTATGGAGGGCAATCTTCTTTATTCAAACTTTACTGATTTGAATGTTAATTTTATCCATAAATACACCTTCACAGAAACATCCAGAATAATGTTTGACAAAATATCTGCGTACCACAACTCAGCCAAGGTGACACATAAAATTATCCATCTCATTGCTTTAAAAACATACGTAGAGTAACAGTCAAAAATACCATGTCGATGGTAAAGGGCCCCATAAATCTGTGATCTCCAGCAGAGCTACTCCTCTTGAGCTGAGGACTGCATCATATTTAAGATAGAAGCTAAAGAACTTATGACACATGGACATGAACTAAAGGGGGAATGTGGGTGGGAGAGGGTGTACAGGGTGGAGGGGAGTGAAGGGAGGGAATAGGAGAACTGTAATAGCATAATCAATAAAATATATTTGTAAAAAAAGATGTATTCCCAGTGTGTATCACAATGAGGGACACATAGAATATTTTTAGGAACTCTTGTTGATTTAATTTTAACAGACTGCTTGAACTAAATTGAATTAAATTCAGTTTGGGACCTTTTAAAATGTTTAGGGAAAAAAGTGTGTTCAGAAAAAATAAGTGTCATTGATAAGTTCAGCAGTTTGGGAACTCATAACTTTATCAGCTTCATTGTCCAATTTGCAACAAAAGTTATGTATTAGTTATTTAGTTATTGCTATGTAACAAATTATGACAAAGTTATAAATCCAAACTAACACACACATACTATCTCACAGTTCCTGTGACTCGGGAGTCCATTCACGGAACAGCTGAGCACGCTGCTTCAGGAGCTCTCCCAAAGCTGCAATGAGGGGCTGGCCATGGCCGGGACCTCATCTGAGGCTGATTAGAGGACAATCTTTTTTGGAGCTCATATGGTTATTCTCATAAACTGGTTCCTTGGCTCTCTGCAAGCTGTTGGCTAAGACACTGCCCTCCGCTTCTTGCCATCTAGACCTCTCTATATGGTGGCTTACTTTATCAAAGCCAGCAAGGAAGAGAGCCAATATGGAAATTATACCAGTATATATACATTGCCGTCTCATGTAATTATGGAAATGACATCCTATCACCCTTGCCATATTCTGCGGGTAGTGGCAAGTAACAAGTACCACTCACATTCAAAGCAAGGGGATTACACAAGAACATGAATACTAGGACGTGAGACGATTAGGGGAAAACCTTTGTTCCCAGCACAGTTCTCTGAGGATGAGACTTTGGGTTGTGTTTTCAGAAATCTCAGCGCTTAGCTACATGAAATAAGGGTTTCTGTCAGGGTAGTCATAAAAATTTTCAGGTCCTTTGGGGACACCTAACTGAATCACATTAGGAGACGCAGGTCCAGACATGAGAACAACTGACCCACTCTGCCTCCAAGAGCAAGGCGGCACGTGAAACACCCACCTCACTCCCAGTCCCAGGAGGAGTCCTGGGCTTTCCCTGCACCCAGGTACCACCAAGGGAAGAAAGCCTCTAAGATACTGAGCATTCAATTTTCCTAAAGATTTAATTTTAAAAAAACAACACTTTAAATGGGAAGAAATGATTTTCTATGATTTAGCAAACTAAAAGTTTGGTTGATTAATCAGCTGTGTCCATGTGTGTGTGTTTCTCTTACTAAGTTCTGAAGAGTAAGTACTCAGAGAGTGAATAATCTGGTTATAGGAAATAAGAAAAGTAGTTACTAAACTTAGTGTGGTGATCACATTGTAACATATATAAATGTCTTCGAATCACTATGTTGTACACCTGAAACTAATATATTTTATACT
>PVIA01015847.1:0-21183 GCA_004024845.1 Tonatia bakeri | reverse complement strand
TTTTTTTTTTTTTTTAGTAGTAATATGTGAATTTTATTTATTTTTTTTCAAATGCTATTTTTTTTTTATTTTAATGATTGTTCAAGTACAGTTTTCTCCCCTTTACTCCCAATCAAGCCCTTGACGGTTACCGGCTGCATCTGTGTGCTGTTTACAACTTGATTCCCGTTCGTGGGTCTCTCCTGGCACAGATTCAAGCGGCAGCAGGTGAGTGTTACAGGTGGGGACTAAAGGAGGTGGAAGGAGCGAACCAGTCGCTGACCACAGTGCCCTTCCCCCCAGGCCAGGCACTGCCCCTTTGGCACCCAGCAGGTTCCCTCCCCATCCTGCAGCCTTGGTGCAGGGCGCTTTCGTACTGTCAGCGTCAAACCGCCATCCTAATGGTTCTAGGGTATGGCTAGTTCATGGCCCTGGTTCAAGGTCATTCACACACTCTACAACACCCACCTCTCCCGGCGGCTTCTCTGCGTGTGTCTTCTTGACCTTGTTCCCCTTTCTCTTTTGTGTTCCCTATTATCTGACACCCATCGAGTCTCTTTGTCTAGTGGGGAAAAAATCGGACTGTCCCTGAGAAGAGGCGGCTTTGTGCCCTCTGTCCCCCACCCTTAGCTCCTGGAGATGCTCAGCTGAGCCAGGGACGCCTCAGAACTTGGGCAGTGTGTAAGGGCTCTATGGCCATTGTCACTGGGAGCCAGCGTGTCCCAGGACACTGCACCCACAGGGTCCCCTTCTTAGGGAAACCATTTCAGAGTTCCTAGAGCCGTGTTTAATCCCAAGGAGGGGTGCCATGGGGTTTTCAGGTTATGAGCCAGAGTCTGGCTAGATATTTGTGTTTTAATCACTTTTAAAGTGCCCCTCATCCCCAAGGCCCCTGCCCACTGAGAGGACATAGCGATTCCAGATACGCAGCCACCAAAGCCAAACAGGTAGGAAGGAAGACGTGTCTCAGGGTAGGAGATGTGGCTGTGGGATTGTCACATGGTGCAGCCACTTTGGGAAACATGGGGGGCTCCTCAATACGTAAAGCAGTCACCTTGCAACTCAGCAATGACGCTCCTAGGTACACGCCCAAGAGAGATTAAAACATACAACCAGCCCTAGCCAGGTGGCTCAGTAGGTTGGAGTGTCACGCCCACACACCAAAGATTGTGGGTTCGATCCCCAGTCAGGGCGCATGCCTAGGCTGTGGGTTGGATCCCTGGTTGGGGTGCGTGCAGGAGGTAACCGATCAGTGTTTCTGACATTGGTGTTTATGTCTCTCCATCTCCCTCCCTCTCTCTCTTTCCAAAATCACTATAAGTATATCCTCGGGTGAGGATTTAAAAATAAATAAAAAATAAAATCAATTGTACAAATACATCCACACAGAGACTCACACATGAATGCCCATAGTTGCATCATAATAAACACATAAATAAATAATAAATAAACATATAATAAATAGCCCCAAAGTGTCAACAACTGTTCATCCACTGCTATAAATGGATCAATAAGCTGGAGTGTGCACACAGCAATACCACTGTGCCGTGGAAAGGAATGAAGTACCGGTGCGTGGAAGGATGAACCCCCAAAACACCGTGCTCGGTGATGAGCCAGGACCTAGGGCTATGGGTTGTATGGCTGTATTTGTATGAAGTGTCTGCAACAGACAGGTCTGCAGAGACAGGGAGGGGGCAGGGCAGCCCCAGAGCCTAGGAGAGAAGGAGGCGTGACCGCCCACAGGGGATGAGAACATTCTGGAATGAGAGACTGGTGCAGGTTGCACAGGCTTGTGAAGATGTAGCAACCACTGAATACTGGAACCACTTGCAAATGCTGGGTTTCCTGTGTGTGAAGGATGTCTCAGTTGAGCTGTTTTGACAAAGGAAACACAATGGAGTCATGGTAGAAATGTGCCCAGGTGGGCAAAAAAAAAAAAAAATGAGCTGCAGACACCTGGGGGCCACAGCAGAACAGCGTCTTTCTTGTCTTTACGATTGTCTGAGGTGCTCCTGCCCTGCAGCAAACGGTGTAGATCCTACAAAGCAGCCCCCTTTTCCCCTCAGCTCCACGTGGTGAGGCCTCCATGTTCCAAAATTTTCTTCAAGGGTTTTGAAGTGCTAGATACGTGTAGCTTGCACCTGGTACAAAAGGGACCCACAGAAGTTTGATGAGGGGACATCTAGACCAGTGTGGCAGCACCCTTCCCAGTCCCCTTGGTCTTGTCAGGGGCAGGGCTGGAAGTGGCCCATTAGCAGAGAAGGGGCCAGCTGATGCGTGAGGGGAATGTCAAGCTTCCGAAACGAGTGACCCCAGAGTGAGGGCTAGAAGCCTTGTCTTCTGGAGCCAAAAGCCAAAGTGTCCGTTTCTCTACCTCCTTCACATGAGGTCATGGAGATTCATAAGGTTTATATCAGAGCGAGAAAGCTGTCCTGTGCCCCACGATGACCAGGTGGGTTGGGTGGCCGAGATGCTGGGGTTCTTTCTCAGAAGTTCCGATTCGACAGCTCATCAGCCCTGGGCAGGAAATCTTTATCCAAAGAAAAATATTTATTTTAGCATGGACATCGTAACTCATGCCAGCACCCTCTGGGGATCCTCCACCACATCTGCTCCCTCGCAAACCGCCTTCACCCGTCTTCACTCTCCCTGCATTGAGAAACCCCCTCACCAGGCAGACGCATGTCCCTGCAAGCCCTTTTTCTCCAGGGTTGCTCAGCAGGACAACCAGGGCTGCGATACAAACTCGTTTGGAAGAGTCCGCTGAGTTGAGGATGAAGTGACTTCTCTAATGTGGCTTTGCCAACACTACAGGACGGCTTAGCCCTCGGGTTGGAGGCCCCAGAATCTCTGGCCCACGCCTGGGACATCGGAGGGAGCTTGTTCATTACTTTTAATGTTCATCTTGGGATTATTCTCTTGATTGTCGCATACAAAAAGTAAGTGGGCTTGAATGGTACCCTGTCCCTTGGTGACAGACTGAGCCACTTGAGCCTGTGGCAGCAGAAGTGGCATGCTGTCTCTTCCCACAATCAAATTTCCTCTCCAACACCTTCCATCCCCTTGAGCATGTTGGTCCTGCTCTCCAGCCCTCGCACCCACGCAGCCAGCTTGCAGCTGACGGGTGCTATATTTATGGCAGAAGAAACACTCCCAGCCCACTCAATACACTCAAGCTGTCTCATTCCTGCCAAAACTCCAGTTAAAGTGTTCCTTCCAAATAATTTGTTCAGGATGACCTGGCCCAAAGGGATGATCTTTCTAAACATGCATCTTCTCTGAACATCTGGCCACGTGGAGGGATTCCTGCCGTTGGTTGAAAAGATCTCTCGCCCAGTGCCTCTCACTGGGTCCCACAGGATGACGTCTGTACCCCACGATGCGCTCTGTGAAGCAGCTTCAGGGTCCGCTGCTGCTCGTCCTCGACTCTCTTCTGTCCTTTTATTGCTCTATGTAACCCCGTTTTCTCCTATGGGAAAAAAAGCAATGGAGGACTTCCGGCCAAGATGGAGGCATAGGTGGATGTACCATGCCTCTACACACAACCAATTCAGGGAAAACAACAATTTAGAAATAGAATAACATCCAGAACTGACAGAAAATTGATCTAAATGGAAGTCGGACAACCAAGAAGTTGAAATAGACCCGTTCATCCAGACCGGTAGGAGGGGCGGAGCTGGGCAGCCAGGCACGGGTCGTGGCACAGAAAGCAGAAAGAATTGGGACCGGGCACGTAAGGCATCCTGGGCTTGCAATACTGCGGCTGGCAGACCCCGGCTGAGGGGTGGCAGCTGGCAGACCCAGTGAGGCGGCGATTGTAAGCAACCCAGGATCACAGCACTGGGAAACAGAGCCTGGGGGCACTGATTGAGGAAACCTGTGGGAGTTGAGGCTTATGGAGAGACACCCAGCGTCACAGGAGAGGTCCTTGGAGGGACCCACACATGCACAAACCCACCCACACGGGAATTGGTACCAGAGGGGCCCGGCTTGCTCCGGGTAAGCAGCAGAAGGGACTGAGGTCTCATGGAGAGCAAAGCAAGCACCATTGTTCCCTCTCAGATCCTGCCCCCACCTGCAACGTCACAACCCAGCAACTGGGGTGTCCCGCCCTGGCGAACCCCTAAGGCTCCACCCCTCATACCTAGCCGAACCAGACCAAAGGAAAAATATATATATAAAGTAAAAAAGATGGCTCAAAGGAATTTAAAAGTCCCAGAGCCAATTTTTTTTAAGTGACCAAGAACTAGCCAACCTATCAGATGCACAGTTCAAAGCACTGGTGATCAGGATGCTCACAGAATTGGTGGATTTTGGTCACAAATTAGATGAACAAATGCAGGCTACGATAAGAGAAATGAAGGAAAATGCACCAGGAACCAATAGTGATGGGAAAGAAACTGGTACTCAAATCGATGGTGTGGACCAGAGGGAAGAAAAAAGCAAACAACCAAAAAACAATGAAGAAAAGAGAATTTAAAAAAATCAGGAGAGGCTCCGGAACCTCCAGGACATCTTTAAACATTCCAACATCTGGATTATAGGGGTACCAGAAGGAGAAGAGGAAAAGCAACCAGTGGGAAACATATTTGAACAAATAATAAAGAAGAACTTCCCCAATCTGGTAAAGGAAGTGGACTTCCAGGAAGTCCTGGAAGCTCAGAGAGTCCCAAAGAGGTTGGACCCAAGGAGGAACACATCGAGGCACATCATAATTACATTAACCAAGGTAAAAATGAAGGAGAGAATCCTTGAAGCAGCAAGAGACGAGGAGACAGTACCCTACAAAGGAGTTCCCATCAGACTGTCAGCTGATTTCTCCAAAGAGACCTTACAGGCAAGAAGGGGCTGAAAGGAAGTATTCCAAGTCATGAAAGGCAAGGACCTACATCCCAGATTGCTCTATCCAGCAAAGCTTTCATTTAGAATGGGAGGGCAGGTAAAGTGCTTCTCAGATGAGGTCAAGTTCAAGGAGTTCATCATCACCAAGCCCTTATTTTATGAAATGTTAAAGGGACTTATTTAAGAAAAATAAGATAAAAAACATGTATAGTAAAATGACAGCAAACTGCCTTTTGACCCAGCCATTCCACTGCTGGGACTATATCCTAAGAATCCTAAAACACCAATCCAAAAGAACCTTTGCACCCCAATGTCCATAGCAGCACAATTTACAATAGCCAAGTGTTGGAAGCAACCTAGATGCCCATCAGTAAATGAGTAGATCAAAACCTATGGTACATTTACACAATGGAATTCTATGCAGCAGAAAGAAAGAAAGAGCTCCTACCCTTGGCAAAATTGTGGATGCAACTGGAAAGCATTATGCTCAGTGAAATAAGCCAGGCAGTGAAAGATGAATACCATATGATCTCACCTTTAACAGGAACCTAAACAACAAAACAAACAAACAAGCAAAATATAGTCAAAGACACTGAAATAGAGGACAGGCAGAAAGTGACCAGAGGAGAGAGAAGAGGAAGTTACAGGGGAAAAGGGGAAGGGTTTACAGGAACAAAGTTAAAAGACTCATGGATAGAAACTAGGGGGAGGGTGGTAATGGGAGGGAAGTTGGGAGGGAGGGGTGGGTGGGCTGGATTGGGAGTAAAGGGGAGAAAACTGTACTTGAACAATGATTAAAATAAAATTTAAAAAAAGAAAAGAAAAAAAAATGACAGTGAACTCATAATTATTAACAACCACACCTAAAACAAAACCAAAAGAAAATAAGCAAACAACTAGAACAGGAACAGAATCACAGAAATGGAGATGACATGGAGGGTTAGCAACAGGGGAGTGGGAGGGGGAAAGAGGGGGAAAAGGTATGAAAGATAAGTAGCACGGATGGTAGGCAGAAAATAGACAGGGGAGGGCAAGAATGGTATGGGAAATGTAGAAGGTGAAGAACTTATGACCCATGGACATGAACTAAAGGGGAGGAATGTGGGTGGGAGAGGGTGTGCAGGGTGGAGGGGAGTGAAGGGGGAAATGGGACAACTGTAATAGCACAATCAATAAAAATAAAAAAATAAGTAAGAAAGAAAAAAGGGAATGGACTTTTACGTTCAAATATAGAGACAAAATAAAACTCACTAGGAATCCCATTTGTTTGATCTTTTGTATAGTCTATCATGCACAAAAATAGCGTCATGCATGACACATGCTTACAGTTTCTTACCTTCATTTTTTCTTAATCCTCACCCGAACACGTGTTCATTGGTTTTAGAGAGAGAGAAATGTGTCAATTGTCTTCCATACGTGTTCCAGCTGGGGCTTGAACCTGCACCTTTCTGGTGTACAGGACGATGCTCTAATGCACTGAGCTTGTTATCCTCATTTTCAGTGTGCTCCACCACAGACATCTTCCCATGTTGCTGAATGCTCTTTTATTTTAATGTCTGCTACATACCACACTGAAGAAATTACTTTATTTTTAAGTATATTTTATTGATTATGCTATTACAGTTGTCCCAATTTTTTTCTCCCTGTATAGCCCCTCCACCCTGGACACTTCTACCTACAGCATTTCCACACCCACTTAGTTCATGTCCATGAGTCATATACATAAGTTCTTTGGCTTCTCCATTTCTCATACTATTCTTAATCTCCCCCTCTTTATTTTCTACCTACCATTATGCTTCTTATTCCCTGTACCTTTACCCCCACTCCTCCTCCCCTTCCCCGCTGATAACTCTCCACGTGATCTCCATTTCTGTGATTCTGTTCCTGTTCTAGTTGTTTGCCTAGTCCTTTTTTTTTTTTTTTTAGGTTCGGTTGTTGATAGTTGTGAGTTTGTTGTCATTTTACTGTTCATAGTTTTGATCTTTCTCTTTGCCTTAGATAAGTCTCTTTAACATTTCATCTAAAAAGGGCTTGGTGATGATGAACTCCTTTAACTGGATCTTATCTGGAAAGCACTTTATCTGCCCTCTCATTCCAAATGCCAGTTTTGCTGGATAGAGTCATCTTGGATGTAGGTCCTTGCCTTCCATGACTTTCAATACTTCTTTCCAGCCCCTTCTTGCCTATAAGTTTTCTTTTGAGAAATCAGCTGATAGTCTGATGGGAACTCCCTTGTAGGTAACTGTCTCCTTTTTCTCTTGCTGCTTTTAAGATTCTCTCCTTCTCTTTAAACTTGAGTAATGTAATTATGATGTGCCTTGGTGTGTGCTTCCTTGGGTCCAACTTTTCAGGGACTCTCTGAGCTTCCTGGACTTCTTGGAAGTCTGTTTCCTTTGCCAGTTAGGGGAAGTTCTCCTTCATTATTTGTTCAAACAAGTTTTTGATTTCTTGCTCTTCCTCTTCTCCTTCTGGCACTTTTGTGATTCGGATGTTGGAACGTTTAAAGATGTCCTGGAGATTCCTAAGCCTCTCCTCATTGTTTTTGAATTCTTGTTTCTTCATTGTGTTCTGGTTGAATGTTTATTTCTTCCTTCTGGCCAAAAGTGTTGATTTGAGTCCCAGTTTCCTTCCCATCACTGTTGGTTCCCTGTATATTTTTCTATATTTCACTTTTCATAGCTTCCACTTCCTGTGTTTCACATCCATCCTCAACCAATTCTGAGCATCCTGATTATCAGTGTTTTGAACTGTACATCTGATAGGTTGGCTATCTCTTCATTGCTTAGTTCTATTTTTGGAGCTTTGATCTATGCTTTCATGTGAACCTTATATTTTTGTCTTGGCACACCTGTTACGTAGTAAGGGGCAGAGCCCTAGGTATTCGCCAGGTCAGGGCAACCCACATCACTGCATTGTGGCACTGTACATGGGGGAAGGGTCCAAGAGGGAACAATGACACTTGCTTGGATCTCACCCCACTTTCAGTCACTTCCCCTGCTACCCACAAACAAATTGGGCCCTTCTGGTGCTGATTCCCAGGTGGGTGGGTTTGTGTATGTTCTAGGACCCTGTGGGTTTCTCCAATGAACTCTCCTGTGAAGCTGGGAATTTCTCCCACCACTGCAAACCCCATAGGTTTTTATAGTCAGAGGTTTTGAGACTTTATTTCTCTGCCCTGGAACCCTGGGTTGCCCAGTCTGTATCACTCCCCAGTTGTTTCCCCTGGTTTATCCACATGCAAATGTGGGACTGCCTGCTCCACCAGCCGCTGCCTGGCTCACCCAGTCCTCCTGTCACTGCCTTCCCACAGGTCCTCTAAGCCCTGGCTGCCTATGTCTGCCCCTCCTACCAGTCTGGATGACTGTTTCTTTTACTCCACAGTGGTCAGACTTCTATACAGTTTGATTTTCTGGTGGTTCTGGTTACTTTTTGTTTTCAGATTTTCTGTTGTCCTTCTTTTAGTTGTGTGAGGAGGCAAAACATATCTACTTATGCCTCTCTCTTGGCTGGAAGTCTGAATGAATTACTTTAATACCTACCAGGTATTGCAGTGTATTTAAGTGCCAGAATCAATGCTCCATTACTGCACAAGCTTCTTTCTTTTTAATTCCAAAAAAAAAATTATGGTCATGACAAATGTCTGAAGGTCCTGCACAGCCACACATTATTTAAAAAAATCATAATCTGCTGTCATGAAGCCCGTGTTTGCTGCAGGAAGCTAGTCATACCAGAGTGCCTACGGCATGGTTTCTGTCTTGAAAATCAGGCAGAACCAAGGTGTTTGGGGACACATGCTGAGGGGAAGGACTAATGACAAGCAGGGACGAGGTGATATCGTATCTCAAGCTGAGTGGTGGCAATGTGCATTTGTGTTGTACACTTAGACTTTGTGTGCTTTTCTTTATGTGTGCAATTGCTCACAATGCAAACAGCTGAAAAAAAGACATAATCCCTGTAGCCCAGTTAAAATGTCTTTGTAGCTCAGCACAAAGACTTCCATTCTGTTCATATCCACAATCCTATTGCACACATGAGTTTGCAATATGCTCCTTGTACTTGGTATATTGCGAACATCTTCCTTTTGGCCATATGATGATTTTTTTAAAAATGATTTTTTTTTAATTTCTTTTTCAAGAGAGGGGAAGGGAGAGAGAGAGAGCGAGAGAAACATCCATGTGTGAGAGATACATTGATTGGTTGCCTCTCACATGCCCCCAACTGCCCAGCCTGCAACCCAGGCATGTGCCCTGACTGGGAGTCAAGCCGGTGACCTTTTGGTTAGTAGGCTGGCACTCAACCCACTGAGCCACACCAGCTGGCGCTGGTCACATTATGTGTTAATGGCTGAAAAGAATGGCTGTAATCCAAAGGACTAAAATGGTCAAATATTGGAGAAGCTATGAGAAAATGGAACCCTCATACACAGCTGGGGGGAATGTAGAAATCTCCTGACTGGCTGGCAGTTCCTACAATCATCTCAAAGGGGCAGCTTCTTGGAGAAATAGCTTATTAGCACTTTGTTCAAAGTTAAACACACACAGTATGACCCACACATCTCACTCCTAGGTAACTACTCGCAACAGATGAGAACATTTATGCTCGTACAAGGTTTCATACACAAATGTTCATTGCAGCATGGTTGGTAAGTGCCGAAAGGTAGAGCCGATGGGCACGTCCCAAAACTGATGAGTACATAAACGAACTATGGTGCATCCGTCCATCTGAACACGCCTCCCCCAGGTGGATGAACCTTGAGGGCAAAGTGAGAAGAGCCAAGCACAGGTTGGCTCTTGTGAGGGGCTGCCCCTGACCTGTGGGCCCCACGCTCACGATGCCTTATATTGCTTCGCAGTTCCCCTGGAGGCATGGCCACCACGAGCTTGCCTGTCCACAGGGCCCGGCGCCCCATGGCGTGCTTCACCGTCGGCACTATGGGCTGCATATTCTGCATGATGTCCATGGGCCTCGCCGAGTGGCGGGTGTGGTACATGGATGACATGCCGCTTTTCCCCTCGGGCCTGGCCTGCGTGGGAGTGTGGAAAGTCTGCATTTATCGCCACAGCAGCTACTCCAAGACAGAGATCGCCTGCCACATGTACCACTCCATGGACATCTACCTGCCTCCGGACATCCGTGCTGCTCAAAACCTACTGCTGGCCGCCAGCGTCCTGGGGCTCCTGG
The DNA here is from genome assembly GCA_004024845.1 of Tonatia bakeri. Taxonomy (NCBI): domain Eukaryota; kingdom Metazoa; phylum Chordata; class Mammalia; order Chiroptera; family Phyllostomidae; genus Tonatia; species Tonatia bakeri. Next base: position 11,181 of record PVIA01015847.1, on the reverse strand, counting down.
GCAAAGTGCTGTTCGTGCTGGTGCTGCGGCACATCTTCGTGGGCGGCCTGGACTCGGACTCCGCCCGTGCGCAGAAGCTCTTTCTCGCTGCGGGCGTTCTGAAGGTCATTGCTGGCATCAGTATCTCCGTGGCCGTGGTCTACAACTACTGCTCCGTGGTCGGGGCGGCGGGCATCGCCTTCCCGCCCTCCTTCGCCTTGCCCTTCAAGCCGAAGGCCCAGGAGCTGGGGAGCGCCTGGGGCATGGCAGTTCTGGCCGCCCTCATGATGCTGCTGAGCGGCCTGCTCTCCTTCTTTTACAAAGTGCCCCCCAACAGCCAAGTGCATCCTGTCACCTCTCGCCGGCTCCGCAAACGCGAGAGGACCCGGTGTTTACGGGGAATGTGATCAGGATGCTCTATGAAACGTTTCCAAGGTCTGGAGACCGCGGCCAAGTGGCCCTTAGCTCTACGTGCGCGTGGGGCTCTCGCATTGCTCAAGGCCCTTTCCCTAAAAAAATAAAAGAGTCCCCAAAGACCAGCTGCCCACCCGTCTTACTGAGTCTGAATTTTAATTACTGCTGAGTAAATAATAAGAGTTTCTGAGAACCTCACATCCTTTACGCTTTGGCTGAAAACAACAGACCTTATTTCCTGTGGCGTGCTAGTAGCATCTATCACAGAAAATGTTCCCAATGTGTAGAAGTACAGTAGTGTAAGAAATTCCTCCCACACCTGCTACCAGACTCCACGATCACCAAGATTCTGCCGTATCACCTTTGCCCTCCTTTCTTCCGTCTGAATCTACAGGGTCCAGCAGAAAGTAATGCCTGCTTGAGCATGGCTGTTAGGGTAATAATATGGGGGTCATAATTTATAGTTTTTATTTCAACATTTCACCTAAACTGTCACATGGTGTGCTTGGTGTAATATTGTTATGTCACAGAATTACAGGCTAATACTTTTGTAATGAAACATTTTATGATAAAAGGGGCATTATTTGTGTCAGATCCTCTATTTTTCTATTTCCAAAACACTTTATGTTTTCAATATTTTATTTTAGATTTTAGACACAGGAAAAGGGAGAGAGAGAAACATCGATGTGAGAGAGAAACATGGTCAGGGCATTCTGTAGGTGCCCTGACTGGGGACTGAACCTGTAACCTAGGCGTGTACCCTGACCTGGAATTGAACCTGTGACCTCTAGATTCGCAGGATAATGCCCAACCAAGTGAGCCACACCATCCGGGGCTTTCCAAAGGACTTGCAAACAAACCCCAGACATCGGGTTTCTTCATTCCTATACATTTAAATTTTATTATCTAAAAAGGACATTTCCTTGCATAACCATATTATACCTTAAAAAGCAACAGTTATTTCTAGTTATCATCAACTACTTACCACAATTCTTAAATGCCTCGAAAGGAATTCTACAGTTTTATTATTTTTTTCACAGGACACAGTAGCCCTGCCTCTTAAGTCTTAATTTAAAGCACTCCCCCTACTACACACTTCTTTTTTGTAAACAAAATAGAAAGAAAAGAAAGTGGTGGTGGGAAAATGGAGACAACTGTACTTGAACAACAATTTTTTTTAAAAAAAGAAACAAGGAAGACTGATTTACAGAAGGCAGTGATTCAATTGTCCTGTCTCTAAACTTATTAGATCTCAAGGTTTGATTAGATTCTGGGTCAGCGCTTTGAGGAAGAGTATTTCAAAGTTGGTGCCTTGTATCAAAGGGCATTTTACTGATGACAAATGGTAATCATTCCTTTTAGCACCACTAAGATTGACAGGTACATCCAGGAGGGGACAGGCCTATCCCTCTTGTAACTTTGATCCAATTTCCACCTCGACAACCATCTACTGCATGACGTTCCTTGTTTGAATCAATTTTTGCACTGAGGGTTACAAGTGGTTGGTTACCATCTAACGTGAACATTCTTGCCAAATTTATTCGCTGGGAGGCTTCTGTAAAGAAAAACTTTCCCTCACCAAGTGTGACTCCTTGGTTATTGTAAAATTCAGCTCATATTAAAAGAGGTAAGGTAAGTGTATCGTTTCCCCCCTCTAATTGTTAAATTTCTAGCATAAGGAGGGAAAATGCCCTCGTTAACCTTTGGTGTTGGCCAATGTATTTATTTTATTTTGTATCAGCATAGAAATTTATATAAATTCAAAATAATATTCTATTTAGAATACTGTAATAATTATCTAAAGCAAATATCATCATTGGCTCTGAAGCAGGTCTAAAGGTCTCATTTTTTAATAAATATATTTTATTGACTATGCTATTACAGTTATCCCATTTCCTCCCCCCCCTTTATTCCCCTCTGCCCTGCATACCCCCTCCCACATGCATTCCTCCCCCCTCTTATTTCACGTTGATGGGCCATACATATCAGTTCTTTGGCTTCTACATTTCCTTTACTATTCTTAATCTCCCCCTCTCTATTTTCTACCTACCATTCATGCTATTTATTCCCTGTACCTTTTCCCCCACTCCCCCCAACCCTTCCCCACTAATAACCCTGCATGTGATCTCTACTTTTGTGATTCTGTTCCTGTTCTAGTTGTTTGCTTAGTCCTTTTTTTTTAGGTTTGGTTGTTGATGGTTGTGAGTTTGTTGTCATTTTACTGTTCATAGCTTTGATCTTTCTCTTTGCCTTAGATAAGTCCTTTTAACATTTTATATAATAAGGGCCTGCTGATGATGAACTCCTTTAAACCCCCTCACCAGGCAAGATGATCAAAACTATGAACAGTTAAAGGACAAACTCACAACTATCAACAACTGAACCTAAAACAAAAGCAAACTAAGCAAACAAATAGAACAGGAACAGAACCACAGAAACAGAGATCACATGGAGGGTTAGCAACAGGGGAGTGGGAGGAGGAGAGAGGGGGGAAAGGTACAGAGAAAAAGTAGCATAGATGGTAGGCAGAAAATAGACAAGGGAAGGGCAAGAATGGTATGGGAAATATAGAAGCTAAAGAACTTATGACACATGGACATGAACTAAAAGGGGGAAATGTGGGTGGGAGAGGGTGTCCAGGGGGGAGGGGAATGAAGGGGGGGAAATGGGACATCTGTAATAGCATAATAAAATATATTAAAAAAAAGATTCTCTCCTCTTTCATCTTGGGTAATGTAATTATGATGTACCTTGCTGTGTTCCTCCTTGGGTCCAATTTCTTTGGGACTCTCTGGGTCTGGGGATCTTATTGAGAAGACTAATTAATTTGGAAGTTGAAAATGTGGCAGAGACACTCAATGGAACTACTGCATAAATAGACCCAGAAAACCAAGGAGGCAGGTGGGGAGTTAGGGAACAAGAAGAGCTTGGTAACAGAGCAACGTCTGTTATTTATACCCTGTTCATCTGATTTTTTACCTCTCTTCATAGATTCATCCCTTATCAGGAAACACAGGTCAGGGCACTGAGGGCTCCCAGGGAAATGGAGTGTAGCCACTGCCCTCGAGGGTATCACAAACTAACAGGGTAGCAATCATGATGTAAGGACAATAAAAACAGTAGTCATGGCACAGCATCCATAAAAATGCTCGTGGAGTAACAAAAAGGGATCAATTAGTCCCACAAGAGGGGCACAGGAGACATTTATGAAAGTGTCCATATTGCCTGAGAAATGTTCTATTTTCTCACCTTTTTGTGTTAATTCCCGAACCAGATTGGAAGCTACTCAACCATAAGGACTGTAATTTCTAGTCACTTCTCAGAGAAGAACCCCTACCATGGTGTGAGGATGTGTCTTGGTGCCTAGGGCACCAAAATCTTTAGCCCTGATTTTATAGCCCTCTTTCCCTGAGTGAGAGTAGGCTCAGCATCCTGACCAACACAGTATTGCATTCAATGGCATTTGATACAGCACATAACAGTTATTCTTCATTGTTAGTGTGGGCACATTATGGAAAAAATTAAACTTTGCTGCTTTGAATCACTGGCATTTTAGACATTTTACTTAATTCCCAGATTAATAAAATGCAAAATAGCTCTCTTCAGGTTAACTGTTTTCATTGACAATAGTTACCTCCTTCAGTAGTTTAACTGCATTTGGTGGAGTGATTTTATCTACACAAGAAACTAGAGACTTCAGAGTGTAGCCTGTCAGATGATTTAATTAGTCCACTTTAATTTCTTAAGTCACAATCTCCCTATTTTAAATACTTTAAGTTAACATGAAAAAGTCCTTTTGGAAACCAGATACTTTGTGCTGTGTCTTGGAGTATTATTTTTACTGCTGCAAAAGTGGAAGCCCTTGCAATTAAATTGGTAAGAAATTCTTGACAAGGAGAGGTAGCTCCTCCCAAGTAGGAGGGAGTCAGAGTCACTTGGGAGGTGTTTGCCTGGTGCATATGTCCTCAGGAAACCCTAATTCCCCTGCTTCCAATGGGTATCCTTGCCAGAGTAAATTCCTATTGTTTTGGGATATTCCCCTAAAGAAAGGTGGAAACGTGGTTTAGGGAGGGAGGCCAGCTTATAGTTCAGACTGAGTATCCAGGTATGCACACCTTGATGGCTTGCCTGCAACAAGATCTAGGTCTTGGATAGTGAGAACATCATCTCCCCCCACCAAACAGCAGTGATGACACAAGAGCAAAATATTTACATTTTTAATAGACAGTCTCCATGTAACCCATCCCTTCTCTGTTCTGGTAACATGATCCTGGCTCAGCCACCATAATAAAATCAGTTTGAATTTTCTTGATGAGAGTAGGAGGAACTCCTAGCATATCAGCAGTTCATTTACAAACCATCTCTTTGGCTTCTTGTTTCAAATGGCCAGTTTTCTCCATTTTGATTTTATTAGCTTTGCTTTCAGAGATTTATATTTCTTCATTTTTTTTTAATTGCAGGGTGGATCCATTCCTATACTGGAATGGAGCCCTTTTGTATCAACTTTAATAGCTGACCCCCCCAATAGCTGATTCTCCCAGAGCAAATGGAATTGCTCATCTGTGGGTTTCATAACTATAGGAAGTATAGTACTTACCCTTTAAATGCAAAATACATTATTTCTTATTGTTTCAAATACTTCAGAAACCACCTCATGTTATCAAGACTAATCCATTCATAAGCATGAGATCAGCGTTACAGCCTAAATTTGGGTTTTGGGGGGGTTTTAAAAAATATCTTCTATTATCTGATTATTGAGAGTAGCCATCAAAGCCAGTCAGTCTATCTTTCCTGGTCTAGTTCTAACTTTTTCTGAAAATGTTTGGCTTACTTAGAGTTCCCTATATTTGGCTTCTCTACTAAAGAGAGGAAAAAAGTTAAATGACACTTTATAAATAAGCACATGCCTAATAGAAGTAAAATACCCTTTTAAATCAATACTCCCTTATGTAATAAAATTAATATAGAATAAAATATTTCCCATCCTTGTCATTTTTATTTTTATTATAACTTCTTTTGGATACTTTTTATGTTTTTATCATGGACTCATAGCCTTTCATAGACTCAGCTTTCTGGTAAAAACAAATATTTCATACCCACTTTGTTTTTCCCTCCAGCAGAATATAAAATCCAATAGTCACAAAATCTCTTTTAATGGAAAATAGAATTAGAAGCCCAAATCTGTACATTCAGAGCACATAGTAAGGACTTATAGTAATTGGTTTTCAGGTCACTTCAGTGATAGAACTAGAACAATTTTTCTATTTAAGGTCATGACTTAATATGGTTATTTCCATTATAATGCTAATACTAATAAATCTATTTTAAAACTGTTTGCATCTAAATTTTTAATCCTTATTTTCTGTACAATATGACAACTTAAACTTCTAAATCCTTTCCCAAGCTGTAATCATATCCTTTCTCTCTATAATTCTTCATATGTCTCTTTGACCACTATTCTGTAATTACTCTTTTGACCTGTATGTGTCTATTGGGAATTACAATATCTACCTCACTGGGTTGTTTTGAGGACTCAGTGAGATAATGTAAGTGAAACTTTTTTTTTGTAAATTGTCCACTTTTGATTAGAATACTGATGTATAAAAATAATCATATAGTTTCCACAAAAGTAAAATTGAGAAGACATATTCCAGTTGAAGTTAAATAGTTTTGAATCTACTCATAGCTAGTTCCATATATGTAATCACTTTTCTCTCTGTTCTTATGTATGTATCAAGCCTTAAATGCATAATGAGATATGAATCCTGGGCTGTTTAAATGTACTTCAATAGCACACTTTTCTAAAAAGCAAGCTCTGAGTCCTTGTGACAAGTAGACAAAATAAACTCTGAAGTCATTTTCAGTATTAACCATCTATGACTGTAGGGTTGTAGATTTGCATCGTTCTCAAGAGATAATTATTTCTCCACTTGCAAAATATATTTTCATGAGGACACCATAAGGAAAATGAGGAGTAAAAGACAGAACCTAGGAAATCAAGGGGACTTTATAGAAATAAGAGTGGAGAGTCTTCATTTACATGCACAGATAGCAGTGAGATGATACATCAATGCTTTCTTTAGCTTAGATTTTATTTGACAATATTTTTATTCCAATATTCTAAAAAGATATGAAATCAATGTAATGTACCTCATTAAAATAATGAGAATACCCAATATGATCACCTCTATTGATGCAGGAAAAGCATTTGACAAAAATTCAACATACTTTTATGATAAAAACACTAAAAATAACTAGGAATAGAATGAAACAATATCAACATATTAAAGGTCATATATTTTAAAAACACAGCTAACATTATATTCAATGGTGAAAGGCTAAAACTTTTCCTCTAATATCAGAAACAAGACAAGGGTGCCCATTTTTACCACTTCTATTCGACATATTACTAGAAGTTCTAGCCAGAGCAATTAAACAAGAAAGAAATAAAATACATCCAAAATAAAATAAAAAGACATCCATTGGAAAGGAACAACTATCTCTTCACAGATGACATGATCTCATATATAAAACATGCTAAACATTAAAAAAAAACGTTGGAATTAATAAATTAGCTCAGCTAGTTGTCCAGTACAAAATCAGGATGCAAAAATAAGTTGTGTTTCCATATACTAACAATAAGCAATCCAAAAAGAAAATTTTTAAAAATCATTTAGAGTAGCATAGAAAAGAATAAAACACTGAGGAATAAACTTACCCAAGGAGCTGAAAGACTTTTACACTGAAAACTATAAAACATTGCAGAAAAAAATTAAAGAAAGAAAACAAATAAATGGAAAGACATCTTGTGTTCATTGATTGGAAGACCTAATATTGTTAAGATGTCCATACTACCCAAAGTAATCTACAGATTCAATGCAATACCTATCAAAAGCTCACTAATGCTTTTTTTTTAGGAATAAAAAAATTCATCCTAAAACTAATATGGAATCTCAAGGGACTCCAAATAACCAAAATAATCTTGAAAAAAGAAACAAATTTGGAAGTCTCACACTTCCTGATTCCAAAACTTATTACAAAGATACAGAAATCAAAACAGTGTGACACTGGCATAAAGACAGATATATAGACAAATGGAATTAGAAGCTCAGAAATAAACTCTTCCATATATAGTCAAATGAATTTTGAAGAGTGTCAATACCATTCACTAGGAAAAAGACAGTCTTTTCAACAAATGATGTTGGGGAAACTGGATATTCATACACAAAAGAATGACAATAAACTTTTATCTTGCATGATAAACAAGAATTAACTTAAATGGATCAGACTTATAAACATTAAGAGCTAAAATTGTACAGCTCTTGGAAGAAAACATGGGTGGAAACTTCATAATATTATATTTGGCAATGATTTCTTGTATATGACACTGAAAAAAATAGATAAATTGGACTACATCAAAATTTAAAAATTTTGTGCATTGAAGGACACTATTAACAAAGTGAAAAAGCAACCCACAAAATGGGGGGGAAATATTTCCAAATCATCTGATAAAGGGTTAATATCCAGCATACACAAAGAAATACAACTCAACAACAAAAATCCCAATTAGCCCTGGCTGGTGTAGCTCAGTGGATTGAGCACAGGCCTGTGAACCAAAGGGTCGCTGGTTTGATTCCCAGTCAGGGCACATGCCTCAGTTGCAGGCCAAGACCCCTGTTGGGGGAGAATGAGAGGCAACTACACACTGATGTATCTCTCCTTCTCTTTCTCCTTCCCTTCTCCCTCCCTAAAAATAAATAATCTTTTTAAAAATCCCAATTAAAAATTGGCAAAATACTTGAAGAAGCACTTCCCCAAAGAATCTACAAATGGTGAGTTACAATTTGGAAAAGTGATCAACATCACTAATTATTAAGGAAATGCAAATCAAAACCACAATGTGATACCAATTCATACCCATTAAGATGGCCATTATAAAAAAACACAGAATATAACAGGTGTTGGCTAGCACACAAAGAGATTAGAAGTCCTATGCACTGCTAGTAAAATGGAAGAGGGTGAAGCTGCTATGGAAAGCAGCATGGCAGTTCCTAAAAAATTAAAAATAGAATTATCACATGTTCCAGCAAGTCCACCTCTGTGTACATACTCAAAATATTGGGAAACAGAGACTTGAATAGATATTTGTACCCCTATGTTCATAGCAGCATGACTCACAATAGCTAAATGGTGGAAGCAACTCAAATGTCTATCAATGGATGTATGGATAAACAAAATGTGATTTATATACTCAGTGGAATATTATCCAGCCTTAATAAGGAAGGAAATTCTCACACCTGCTATTTATGGATGAACCTGGAAGACATTAAGCTAAGTGAAATAAGCCAGTCACAAAGAGACAAATACTGTATGTTTTCGGTTATATGACATACGTGAAATGCTCAAATTCATAGAGACAGCAAATGGAATGGTGGTTATCAGGGGCTAGGGGAGGGGTAAAATGGGGAATTAGTATTTAATGAGTACAGAGTTTCAGCTTAGGAAGATGAGAAAAGTTAAGATGGATGTTAGTGGTAGTTGCACAACCATGTAAATATACTTAATGCCACTGAACTGTACACTTAAAATGGTAAATTTTATTATATATACATTCTATTATAATAAAAAGGGTATGGAATTAAAGAATTATACCATTTGAGATGCTCTTGAAATATTAACCAATATGTGAAACTATTAAATATAGCGTTCCTACTTCACACACATTTTGACCAAATACAAATATACACATCCTCAAGAGGCCATATTCATTCTGGAAAACTTTGGAGATCTATCTGACCAGGATTTCTTAAAGTGAGGTTCAAGCAGGCCTTGAAACTCCTGCAATTTAATGCACATATTAAGTGTGTATGCGATTTTTCTTATGGAGTCCATGGTTTAATTCAAATTCTCAAAGGACTTCCCTTTTAAGTGCTTTGGGTATGGACAGCATAATTAGGTGGAAACCATACTGGTTGGCCTTTGGACTACTTAAACAGGTTGACTTTGAATCAAGCTAGTGCAAAAGTACAAAACAAAATAACCAACATTCAGGACTTCCAGCCAAGATGGAGGTGTAGGTGGACATACTGTGTCTCCTCCCACAACCAAAAGAAGGACAACAAATTTTAAAACAGAAAACAACCAGAACTAACAGAAAATTGAACTGTATGAAAGCCCAGCAACCAAGGAGTTAAAGAAGAAATATTCATCCAGACTGGTAGGAGAGGAAGAGAGAGGCAGCCAGGTGGAGAGGACTCATAGCAAGGTGACAGCTGGAGGACTGGAGCAGGCAAGGCAGTGGCTGACAGACTGGGCAAGGGGGTGGCTTGTGGACTGGGTAGTCCCACATTCACATGCAGATAAACCAGGAAGAACAACTGGGGAGCGAGACAGACTGCACAACCCAGGTTTCCAATACCAGGAAATAAAGCCTCAAAGTCTCTGACTGAAAACACCTGTGGGGGTTCAGGCAGCAGCAGGAGAAACTGCCAGCCTCACAGGAGAGTTCAATGAAGAGACCCACAGGGTCCTAGAACATACACAAAACCCACCCATGTGGGAATCAGCACCAGAAGGGCCCAGTTTGATTGTGGGTAGTGGGGCAAGTGACTGAAAACTGGCAGAGAGCAGAGCAAGCAGCACTGTCCCCTCTTGGACCCCTCCCACACATATAGCATCACAACACAGTGACGTGCGTTGCTCTGCCCTGGTGAACACCTAAGGCTCCTCCCCTTACTATGTAACAGGCGTGCTGAGACCAAAAAAAAAAAAAAAAAGTGCCCCAAATGACAGAACAGATCACAGCTCCAGAAAAAATACGACGAACAGATATCCAACCTATCAGACACACAGTTCAAACCACTGGTTATCAGGATGCTCCAGGAACTCACTGGGTACTTTAACAGCATAAAAAAGACCCAGGCAGTAAGGAAGGTCACATTATGTGAAATAAGGAAAAATCTACAGGAACCAACAGTGACGGGAAGGAAACCAGTACTCAAAGCAACGATTTGGAACAAATGGAAAAAATAAACATCCAAGTAGAATAGAATGAAGAAAATTGGTTTCTGAATTAAAAAAAAAAAATGAGGAGAGGCTTAGGAACCTCCAGGACATCTTTCAATGTTCCAACATCCAAATCAGGGGTGCCAGAAGGAGAACAGGAAGACCAAAAAATTGAAAACTTATTTGAAAACATAATGAAGGAGAACTTCCCCAATCTGGCAAAGGAAATAGACTTTCAGGGAGTCCAGGAAGCTCAGAGAGTCCCAAAGAAGTTGGACCCAAGGAGGAACACACCAAGGCACATCATAATTACATTACCCAAGATGAAAGAGAAGGAGAGAATCTCAAAAGCAGCAAGAGAAAAGGAGAGAGTTACCTACAAAGGAGGGCCCATAAGACTATCAGCTGATTTCTCAATAGAAACCTTGCAGGCAAGAAGGGGTTGGAAAGAAGTATTTGAAGTTATGAAAGGCAAGGACCTACATCCAACATGAGTCTATCCAGCAAAGCTATTGTTACAGGGTGCAGCCAAGAGCAGGGGGAGGGGGTGGCAAATAGGGATTTGGAATGGGGCCCAGAACTCAGGGTGTCCAGGAAATATTAGGATGTCCTCACCACCACCCCCAACAGGTGTGGGTTGGGGGAAGGGACACATGGAGCAGGGACATTGGGAGCTGTTTTGCATAGCAACAGCTTTGCAGCTAACCTCTGGTGTGGTCATTTAACATATCTATAACCTTTAACTGGTTGCATACGTATGTTAAATAGCTGTGACCACACTCT
>PVIA01015846.1:0-21188 GCA_004024845.1 Tonatia bakeri | reverse complement strand
CTATGCTGCAAATTCAATCCCCACCTTGCTTTCCCCCACCTCCACATAACCTTCCTTAATTTCAAAGGCATAAAATAAGTTACTCTCTGTGGCATTCAGATCTTGCTCCCAGCATGTTGTCAGTTTAGTACAAATAAATTCATAAGAATTCCCTACTGGTTAGGTTTGGATGTTCCCTTCCCTTCCCTTCCCTTCCCTTTCCTTTCCTTTCCTTTTTCTTTTCTTTTCTTTTCTTTTCTTTTCTCTCTCTCTCTCCCTCCCTCCCTCCCTCCCTCCCTCAACAATGGAAGTTTATTGTGGGACAGTTCTGGAGGATAAAAGTCTAACATTAAGGTGGCAGCAGGCCCATGCTGCTCCTGGATGTTTCTTACATTGACAGATATTTAGGTTGTTTCCAATTTTCCATTATTGTGTTCACTTTTTACACATTCTTTTTCATTTTGTAATTCAAAACCATCGAGCTGAAGCCTAGCAGGGCTTCCTCATTTCACCACCATCGAGCATTTCCTATTGAGCAAAGCTTCTTCCTCAGGTCAGCAGGGGTGGGGCTTTTTCCACAGAAAGAAGATGTGGAATTACATGTCCTGTGACTTAGGAGCAGAGGCCCACACTGCTGGCCTACACAGTACTGCTGCCCCTGGGGCTTCCAAGCCCCTGAGTCACCCAATGCGACAAAATCAGCCTCCCATGTTACTGATTGCATTTAATAAGTTACCGTGGTTCTGGCAACAGATGGGATGCTTTCCCTTGACGTACTTCACCACCTCATTGAAGAGATGTGTGTTCCAGGGTAAGTCTGTTTCCTGAGTGCATTCCAATGGATGCTCCTGTTTTCAGGGGTCACTGGCAATGTGGTTCCCTTTCAGCAATGCTCTTTCCCTTCTAAGTAGACAAATCTCCCTTTTAGAATAAACTGAATTCTGTCTGATCCCTTTTTGAAAGCTTTCCCAGTTGTTCCAGTCTATACCAATCCTTCCCTTCTCTGAATTTTTTCAACAAGAATGCACAACACCTTCTAAGAGCACAGCACCTTGTGAAGGTAAGCCCCGGGCCCACAGCCAAATGGTCAGAGAGCCAGGGCTTGTGGGACAGTTTAAAATGGAAGGCCACAACATACCTGAATCCCACAGAAATCATGTCATTATAAGAGGGGAGGCCTACAAACAGAGAGATACTATGGAATATTTTGGAGTTAATATGAATATAAGGAAATTGTAGATTTAAAAAGGGATACCCAACAACAAAAAAGAATGAAAGCAAGAGTGTAGCCTAGGGTTTGTCACAGTACAGTCTGGAGGACTTACTAGAAATGTAAATTCCTAGGCCCCACTCCAGACCTACTGAATCAGAAACTCTGAGGGTGGGGCCTATCAGTCTGTGTTTTAACAAGTTCTCCGGGTAAGTCTGATGAACTTGGAAATTTGCAAATGTAGCAAAGAAGAAACTTTGGTTGCAAAGAAGAAACTTTGGCAACCAAAAGTCTCAGCAAATGTAAAGCAAATAGAGAGAACTCTAGATGTTTGCTACTCATTCATTATTCCATTGTCAACTGCTACAATCTGGACCTGGTGGTGGGAAATGGAGAAACAAATCCAGGTTGTTGCCGGTGGAAGTGGGTCCTTGCAGTGTTGTAGGAAAGCATTCCATGAGACCCATGTATGGGAGATTGTGGTGTGGTAAGATTTATTTGTGGTGCCAGATGCAAATTCAAAGGAGTGACCCAGGGTTCCCAATGTCTCATCTCCAACCATCCTGCTGTGAAAAAAGTTCAATCTTGTCTTCATCAAGCCCAAAACAAAGGCCATGGCCTAAAAGTTCTGTGCCATGGTCCGGTATCAGCAGTCTTTGTCCCAGTCCAGGTAGTTTAGCACTGTTCCTGGCTGTGATCCCTTGCTCCTGCTTGGGGCCTACCTTTGGAGTCCATGCACTGCCACCTCAGCTGCTAGGGCCACATGGCTGCTATGGAGAGAGAAAGACACTAGGTGCTTTTTCAAAATAACCAGTCAATTTCTCAAGCTTTTTGCAGGCTTCGGATGGGTCTACCCCCTAACCTCAGGGCTTCATGTCCCCTATCTAATTTGATTCCTCTTCCAGGCTAGACAGACAGAACACTATGGTCACCATCTTGCTTCCTGTTACTCTTGCCTTATGGAAGCACCTCCCCTGTTCACCACTTTGGCTTCTACTGCACATGTGCTTACTTCCCCCTTTATTGTTGATCCCTCTCTTCAGTTATCTGCAGTCCGACTGGTGGTTCCCTGGGGAGTGTGTGAAGTTGTAACTTCCTGATTAATCAGGCTTATGCTCCCTAGTTGATTATGCTTAATAATGTCTGATACCCTTTGCTTCCTTCCTTTATTAATATGTAGCTACCTATGCTAACAAAGTGACACAGGGTCTTTCACTTTGAGGAAAGATGGGGGTACATTAATAAGACAATAGTTATGCAAGGTAAGTTGGGCTCAGTGTCAAAATGGGTGGTACAGACCAGAGGTTCCCAAGCAGGATCACTGGGGGAAGATTGTTACAAACACAGAATCCTAGATCCTACCCTGGGAGATTCTGACTTGGATATCTGAATAGTAACTGAGTCTAGGCTTTTAAAAAGCTACTCAACTTTTTGTGACAAATAAAGAGAAGCCTTTTCAAAGCCTGCTTTGCAAAGCCCTGGTATAAATAATAGTAATGAGGTTCTGAGTAGGGAGGAGAGAACTCAAGTGTGGGGTGGCTGGGAAACCCTAGCTAGCAGGAATGGATCCTCCTACCTGGTGAGCTCCCCTCCAATGGCCTGTGCTGGTTAAGTATCTCCTGGAGGGCCTGCTGGGGCAGAAGTACAAATGTCCTGGGATAGAGTTCTGACTGAAATTTGACCCCAGGATTCCTCTGCCCTGGGGTGGAGGGGCAAGGCTTGTCTGTCAGAGGTGGAGACTGATGGAGGAGGTAAAACGGAAGGGTGCATGGTTTAAAGGTTAATGCTATGTACAGAAAATTGTCAGGCCTTACAGATTCAAGGGCTACTAACCAAAAGACTGAGACTACTCTATTTTACTTATTTATTTATTTATTTTAAGGGAAAGGAGGGGACCATTTAGAAAGCTTCAGTAACAATTGAGCTCAGACAAAGCGAAGTCTTTCCCAGCCTGTGCTCTAGAGTGAGGAGGTGTTGTGTCACCACCTGAGCTGGTGAGAAAGCCATCATCTCCAGTGGTTTTAAATATTTGATTTTTAGGAGCACAGCCCTTAAGTATCTCAGGTGGAACTCCAACAATGAGAAACTTAAAACATAAGAACTAAACTTCTATGGTTAAAGGTCCAGTTCCTCCTTAGTCTCCTTCCTTCCTACAGTCTGAAAACATTACCATCCCCTCCCCCCCATCCTGGGTCACTGGGATGTCCCTCCATAGAAAGTGTTTTGAAAAACACTGATCTGATTAACCTCCCATGCAGGGTCCTGCTCAATTGATTTCTGGGACACCCAGATCGCTACTTCATAAAGTCATCTCCCTGTTGCTGAAAACTTTGGTCCTAAGAAAATTCTTCCTTTCAGTGAGGTGAGAGCTGCTCCCTAAAGTTTCCCCTACTGTGCCTAGTTTTTCCTTTTAAAAGTAGTCCTACAGTTTTCTACATGAAAAGTCCTTAGATAAAAATTTGTTAAGAGCAATCTTCTCTTTTCTAGGCAAACACCTCATGGTGTCTTCCAACAGATTCTCATATGACATGGTCACTCTCTGCTGGACATACTCCAGTTTGTCAATGTCCCTTTTAATATGAGGCTCCTGAAAGAGATTATGGCTCCAGATAGGATCTGGCCAGGGCAGTGTACAATGGGCCACTCTTTTTTTTTTTAATCTGGACATTGAACCTCAATTAGTGCAGCACAGAATGACATTAGCTTCCTTGGCAGCCACTCTACAGTCTGTTCATAGTGAATCTGCTGTCCATTAAGTGCCCTCTGTTTCACATTAATAGTGTAAAATAAATTCTTTCCCATCCTGTGCTCCTCAGTTCACATTTTTTAATGTAAGTGCTGGACTTTACTTTTATCTTCATAGTATTTCATCCTGTTGGTTTTAGTCCAGTCACTCAAAATATTATAAATTGTCTAACCACTATGCTGTGCACCTGAAATTAACACAAAACAACATTGAATGTAACTGTAATTGAAAAACAAAATGTTAATATCTTATAAAAATCTTCATTCAGTTCTTCAGTGGGATATAACTCCCCAGCCTTAGTTGCCTTGAATTTTAGGGTTAGTTTTGTACATCTGGGAAGATGGATAACATATATCTGGAGCTTAGGAGAGAGGCAGGCGCAAGAGATTTTTTTTTTAATTTGTACTTACTGAATACTTATTCCTTACCAGATAATAGACACATGATCTTATTTAATCTTTACACTGGCCCAGTGAAAACAGGTATGAATATCTCATTTTACAAGAGGAAACTGAGAAAAAGGAATGAAGATGAAGATGTGCTATTCTCTGATGGATCTTTCTCAGCCATCAGTCTCAGAGACAACGGAGCATATAGATGCTCCTAAGTACACATGCTGTGTAAGCTCCACCCCACAATCCATCCTCAGCTGTGGCTGAAAGGCTTGGACCAAAAGGGAGGGAGAACAGAACAACTAACTCCTGGCTCCTTCTCCTCAGGGAGACATCTCATCAGCCTTTAGGGAAAAAGTGAAGTCAGGCATCGAAATGGACAAAAATTAAAAACAGAAAAGAATGAAGTTTTGCATTATAAGAATAAAGCTTATTGGGCATACAGTGCTATAGAATGTGACTTGGTCATACAAGTGTTTTAGTGACATGATCTTGGAATTTGCATTTGTGGATTTATCAGGCTGATAGAATGCTTTTCTTGTCTTCCTTTTTAGATTATACAGGAGGGAGTGAAGGATTTGCCCCATATCACTCTACTTAAATTTATCCACACAGTATGATATTTTCCTTATTTACTTACTTCTCCTCACTGAAATGTGACCTCCATGAAAGGGGAGTCCTGTCTTGTTCTCCTCTATATCTCTCTTACCTAGATTAGTGCTTGGCATACATTAAGTGCTTAAAATGAATGAATCTAAGCATAACACAGAAGACCTAGCATTTAAGAAAGATTATTTGAAAACAATGTAAAGGCGGAGCCAGGTTTTACCCCAGCACTTACCTAATGCAGACACAGGCACATTGTTTAAATTTTAAGAAAATATTATTAACATCCTTTCAGTGCTGAGCCAGAGCTACCTTTTTATAAATTAAAAAACAAACACTGCCCTCTGATGGCAGTGGGTTGTTTTTTTTCTTTCTAATTTGAACAGCAATAGTTGTACATCCTCATTCCCTTATGATCAGGTAATGGCTGCAGAAAATGGAGTAGCCTGGGAGAGACATTAAGATGCACTTGCAGCCCTGGCTGGCGTAGCTCAGTGGATTGAGTGCGGACTGCAAACCAAAGCATCGCAGGTTCCATTCCCAATCAGGGCACATGCCTGGGTTGCAGGCCATGGCCCCCAGCAACCGCACATTGATGTTTCTCTCTCTCTTTCTCTCTCCCTTCCCTCTCTAGAGATAAATAAAATCTTAAAAAAAAAAAAACATTCATTAAAAAAAAGATGCACTTGCATCTACATATTCAAAACAGTTCTCCTAGCTACTACCCTTAGCCCCAACCCTTCCGACCAGTTTGCTGCTCCGAGCCCTCTTACTCAGGAGTCCCAGTGGTTAACTTTACAGTGCCAAGGGGGACCTTCTCAAAGGCTTATCAGAAGATGGTGACACAGTTTGCTTGCTTGGGCCAGCTGTGACCCAAAGGAAGGGCGATTCCTCATATGGCAAATGTCCTTTATTTCTCTAAGTTCTCAACTTGGTCTCTTTCTCTTTTGGCTCAAGCTTTCTGTTCTTTCTGACTTCCTGTTCCCAGCTACTCTCTTAGGTGGAACTGTCAAAAATTTAAAGTTTAAAATATGTCAGCCCATTATATCAAAAGCATGCCCCAAGACTAAAAAGATACTAATCCTTTTATCATGTGGTTAATATGGGCTATCAGGTGTCAAAGTATAATTTTCAAAATTAAAAAAGTAATTCTCATACCAATGTAAAATAAGTATATGTCTAAGTCTTATTAACCCACTGATGAAGGGGCCAATAAGATGATAACACTAGTTTAAAAAGTATTCTGAAAAACTAAGTATTTATAGGCTTTCACAAAGGAATATTAGAATAATATTACTAGGTTAGATACAAAAGTGGTTAATGTCTTATAGGCAAATACACCTATAGGTCATCTCTGCTGGACAAAAAATTTCAAATCAACATGGAACTAACAACACAGTATCTAGGTTCTAATCAGATGGTAAACAACAAAGTGAAACACAAATATATTGTCCTACAAAATTAATTAATCTTTGGGAAAATTTTTAAATAATGCTGCAGTACAATGTTGAAGAGACATGTGGGATCTTTCTTTGACTTCTGGCCAAGATGAAGATGTAAGTAGATAAGCTTTGCTTCCTAGCACAACCAAAAAAAGAGCAACAACAAATTTAAAAACAAAAAACAACCAGAACTGACAGAAAATCGAACTGTATGGAAGTCCGACAGCCAAGGAGTTAAAGAAGAAACATCCATCCAGACCAGTAGGAGTGGTGGAGATAGGCAGCTGGGCAAAGAGGACTCTCGGCAAGGTAAAAGCTGGAGGACTGGGGCGGGCAAGGTGGCAGCTGGTGGAGTGGGCGGTCCCACATTTGCACGCAGATAAACCAGGAAGAACAACTGAGGAGCAAGACAGACCACGCAACCCAGGGTTCCAGCATGGGGAAATAAAGCCTTAAACCTCTGATTGAAAACACCAATGGGGGTTGAGGCAGCAGTGGGAGAAACTCCCAGCATCACAGAAGAGTTCATTGAAGAGACCCACAGGGCCCTAGATCATACACAAGTCAACCCACCCAGTAATCAGCACCAGAAGGGCCTAATTTGCTTGTGGGTAATGAGGGAAGTGACTGAAATCTGGCAGAGAGCAGAGCAAGTGCCGTTGTTCCCTCTTGGACCCCTCCCCCACTTACAGCATCACAACACAGCAACATGGGTTGCCCCACCCTGGTGAACACCTAAGGTTCCACCCCTTACTATGTAACAGGAGTGCTGAGACAAAAAAAAAAAAAAAAAAAAAAAAAAAAAAAAAAAAAAAAAAAAAAAAAAAAAAAAAAAAAAAAAAAAAAAAAAAAAAAAGGCCCAAACGAAAGACTAGATCAAAGCTCCCGAAAAATTACAACTAAGCAATGAAGAGATAGCCAACCTATCAGATGCACATTTCAAAACACTGGTAATCAGGATGCTCACAGAAATGGTTAAATTTGGTCACAAATTAGATGAAAAAATGAACGTTATTCTAAGTGAAATAAAGGAAAATGTACAGGGAACCAACAGTGATGGGAAGGAAACTGGGAATCAAATCAATGGTTTGGAGCAGAAGGAAGAAAGAAACATTCAACCAGAAAAGAATGAAGAAACAAGAATTCAAAAAAAATGAGGAGAGGCTTAGGAACCTCTGGGAGAACTTTAAATGTTCCAACGTCTGAATCAGATGGGTACCAGAAGGAGAAGAGGAAGAAATTGAAAACTTAGTTGAAAAAATAAGGAAGACTTCCCCAGTCTGGCAAAGGAAATAGACAAAGAAGCCCAGGAAGCTCAGAGAGTCCCAAAGAAGTTGGACCCAACGAGGAACATACTAATACACATCATAATTAAATCACCCAAGATTAAAGATAAGAAGAGAATCTTAGAAGCAGCAAGAGAAAAAGAAGTTTACCTGCAAAGGAGGTCCTATAAGGCTATCAACTGATTTCTCAAAAGAAACCTTGCAGGCAAGAAGGGGCTGGAAAAAAGTACTTGAACTCATGAAAGACAAGGACCTACATCCAAGATTACTATCCAGCAAAGCTATGATTTAGAATGGAAGGGCAGATAAAGTGCTTCCCAGATAAGGTCAAGTTCAAGGAGGTCATCATCACCAAGCTCTTATTATATGAAATATTAAAGAGACTTATCTAAGAAAAAGATCAAAATTATGAACAGTAAAATGACAACAAACCTACAACTATCAACAACTGAACCTAAAAAACAAAAAGAAAAACAAACTAAGCAAACAACTAGACCAGGAACAGAATCACAGAAATGGAGAGCACATGGAGGGTTATCAGTGGGGAGGAGGTGGAAGGAGAATGGGGGGAAAGTACAGGGAATAAGAAGCATAGATGGTAGGAACAAAATAGACAGGGAAGGTTAAGAATAGTATAGGAAATGGAGAGGCCAAAGAACTCGTATGTAAGATCCATGGACATGAACTAAGTGCAGGGGAATGCTGGTGCGAGGGAGAGTGTAGGGCAGAGAGGGGAAAGGGAAGAAAAAAAATGGGACAACTGTAATAGTATAATCAGTAAAATATACTTAAAAAAAGACATGTGGGCCTCATTTTTTGCCTTATTTTTAAGTTTTGGATAATTTTTTTCTCTTTAATAATCATTTTTATTTTTAATTATAGTTGACATACATAATTATATTATTTTCAGGTACACACCCCAGTGATCAGACATTATAAAACTTACTAAGTGGCCCTGGCTTGTGCTCAGTGGATTGAGCGTTGGCTGTGAGCCAAAGTGTCACTGGTTTAATTTCCAGTGAGGGCACATGGCTTGGTTGCAGGCCAGGTCCCCAATGGGGGCCACATGAGAGTCAACCACACATTGATGTTTCTCTCCCTCTCTTTCTCCCTCCCCTCCCCCTCTCTAAAAATAAATAAACTTTAAAAAAAAATAAAACTTACTAAGTGATCATCCTGATAAATCTTGCACCTATCTGATACTATTCATAGTTATTAGTAAGAATAATATATGACTATATTCTCTACACTGTACTTTACATCCCCATGACTATTCTGTAACTACTGATCTGTACTTTTTAATGCCTTCACCTTTATTACCCACCCTCCCAATCCCCCTCACATCTGGCAACTCTCAACATGTTCTCTGTATCTATTAGTGTGTTTCTGTTGGGCATGTTTGTTTGTTTTTTAGATTCAATTGTTGATAGGTATGTATTTATTGCCATTTTACTGTTTGTTTGTTTTTTTTCTGGAGAGAGAGAGAGAGAGAGAGGAAGGGAGAGAGAGAGAAACATCACTTTGTTGTTCCACTTATTTATGCATTTATTGGCTGATTGTTGTATGTGTCCTGACTGGGATCAAACCTGCAACCTTGGCATACTGGGATGACACTCTAACCAACTAACCTACAAGGCCAGGGTTGTTTTCAATTTCTTGCTCTCTTCTCCCGCTGGCACCCCCATGATGCAAATATTGGTATACTTGAAGTTGTCCCAGAAGGTCAACTAACCTCATTTTTTAAAATTCTTTTTTCATGTTGCTGTTCTGATTGGGTGTTTTGGGTTTTTTTTTTTATTCCTTATATTCCAAATCGCTGATTTGATTCTAAGCTTCATCTACTCTACTGTTGATTCCCTGTAAATTATTCTTCATTTCAGTTAGTGTATCCTTCATTTCTGATTGATCCTTTTTTATGTTGTTGAGGTTCTTACTAAGTTCATTGAGCATCCTTATAACCAGTGTTTTGAACTCTGCATCTAGTAGATTGCTTTTCTCCATTTTGTTTAGTTCTTTTACTTTTAAACACTTTATTTATTTACTTTTTTAGAGAGAGGGGAAAGGAGGGAGAGAGGGAGAGAAACATCAGTGTGTGAGAGATACATGGTTGCCTCTCATACACACCCCCAGTGGGGGACTTGGCCCTGACCCAGGCATGTGTCCTGACTGGAAATCAAAACTGTGGTGCTTAACCCACTGAGTCACATCATCCAGAGGTGTTTAGTCCTTTTTCTGGAGTTTTGCTCTGTTCTTTCATTGGGCCATGTATCTTTGTCTCCTCATTTTGGCAGGCTTCCTGTGTTTGTTTCTATGTATTAGGTAGAGCTCCTATGTCCCCCAGGCTTTATAGGGTGGCCTAATGTACTAGGTGTTCTATAGGGTCCAGTGGTCCCCCACAGAGCTTCCCCCATCACCCAAGCTGGGCACTTGAGGTGTGCCCTGTGTACACCCTCCTGTTGTAGTTGAGCCTTGATTGTTGTAGTCATGTCAATGAGAGGAAATTACCCCCAGGCCAATCAGCTGCATTGACTGGCTACAATCACTGACCTCTGACCACTGATCTCCAACCACTGTGGAGGATTGTTCACCCCACAGATCAGCTCCTACTTCTGCAGGGTTCTGATGTCCTGTGAGTCCCCCGCTTGAGTGTGTCACTTATGGAGATGGTTCAGTGGTGCTTTGACGTGGTTTGAAGCTATCCACTGGATCCACTAGGTCTGGAGCCCCCCAGGAGAAATAGGCCACAGTCTGCTGCTGCCTGTCTTGTGCCCCGAGCCACCTGGTGTGAGCTACAAAGTAATCTGTAGATGGCTGCTACTTGTGCTGGTCTTGGAGGTGCCCAGAAGAGGCCAGGCTATGAACCTAGGCCAACTGCTGCTAGTGCCAGGCCTAGGACCACTTACTGAGAGGTACAGGCACAGTGAAGCCAGATGCTTGTCATGTTTGATTTCAGAAAATATGAAGCATAAGCCAAAACAGGCCATTCTATGGATAAGCCACTGGAAACAGCTTGGGTGATCCCCAAAGTTGCATTGGGTGGGGTCTGAGAGACTCACCAGGGTGGGGCAAACAATGTGAGCCACGTTTATGGAGCCTCAGATGTGGCATATCCTGCCTGCCCTGTGGTGGAAGGGCTCATCAAAGGTACAATGGTCTTTGCCAGCACTTCTGTTTGGGAGAAAGCTGCCCCTATAGCTGTTGCCCTGATGCCAGACAATTCAGTTTCTACCCCATATGCCTCTAGTGCCTTTTAAGCTGTTGCCCCAGTGCTGGAGCTGGAACTCCCAGTGCAGGGAGTGAGTCTGAGTAAGTCAGTGTGTGGGCCCTTTAAGAGGAACTGCCTGGAACTCTAGAAGTGCTCCATCTCACTCAGCCTCAATCCCCTGTTTTATGCAGCCAGAGGTTATGGGGACTTGTCTTCCTGGCAAGGGGGGCCTGGTGTGGGGCAAAGCCCTCTCACTCCTCAGAGGGTATCTCTGTAGTCAAGATATCCCTCCCAATTTTTATCTGCCACTCATGGGTGTGAGACCAGCCTGTTCTGCGTCTCTACTCCTCCTACCAGTCTTAATGTGGCTTCTGCTGTAATTCCTTAGTTGCAGGACTTCTGTTTGGCCAGATTTCAGGGAGTTTGAATGATGATTATTGGGCAGTTTAGTTTTAATTTTGATGTTGTAGGAGATGATTACACTGCCATCTTCACCAGAATAGCTAATTTTTCTTAACAGACATTTATATATATTATGTATTTTATATAAATTGTATATGTTTTATATAAAGTTCATGTAATATAGTATAATAATATGTTGGGAACTGCCCTGCCTGGTATCAGAAGCTGTAATCCCTGCCAAGACTAAGGTTGAGGGAACGACCTTGGAACTGTAAGCCAGCAAGGAGACAAGCTTATCTCCCTGGCAGGAGTGCTGCTTCTGCTCCTTTTACATCACCCTGCCTGGTCCCCAATACTTGGTTGGTTAGCCAATGACGGGTAAGATTCCCCAAGGGGGGAATGACCTAAGACAGGCACGATCACGTGGGAGGCCTGTGGAAGGAAGGACTTTGGGGGCTATGGCAAAAGGGGGTGATGAACTCTCACCCCTCGGCTTTGACAAAGCCTGAGTCCTCATGGTCTGTGAGAAAAATCTCCTAATCTATTGGCTGCCTTAGTTCCCTTGCTCCACCTAAGCCTGAAACAATGACAGAGAGGTGGGTGCAGCCCTGTGCTGAAAAGGGCGGGTTCCCCAGGTGACCAGGCCTAAGAAAGAATATGTAAAATCCTGTGAAACCTGCTTTGTTTGGAATGGTCTCAGTTGAATGAGAAGGGTCCAAGGAGGAAGTAAGTTTGTTCCTTAAAGTCTTTCACAGCTCTTTGACCCTGACTCAAAATAGGCCCTCAGACTTCCTTGTTGTCTATTGTTTGATCCTTACTTCCCGGCAATGAGTAATAAGCTTTACCTGAATTCATATGCAAACGAACCCAATAAAAGCCTGCCGGGACAGGAGAATAACGCTCTCCCCTAGGGTGCTTTCCCCTAGGGAGGGTGGCCTGGCGCTCCCCACTAGAGGTAGTGGCCATTCCGTCCCTACTTCCCCATAGGACCTGGTTGTCTCTGTGTATGTTTTTCTCGTGTGTCGATGAGCCATCTGCAGCGTTCCACGGTCACTGTCAGTCAGTGGCCGCAACAATAATATAGTAGCCAGCATCTAATAATAGGAAAGATTGACAAGGAAATCAACAAATTTTTAATAGTAGTGATGACAGATCTTGGCTCTGGTTAAAATTTCCTTGTAAGTATTGAGGCATGTGGTAATTATCTGCCCAACTACATAAGGCTACTATTAACAAGGTCAAGGTCAAGAAGGCAACCCTAATGTAATTTCCTAACCTAAGAGTTTTTACCAGAAACTGAAAAATTCCTATATTAGGTGGTCATATTTAGGTTGGGAACAAGGAACATTCATTCAATTTAAAGATTATCCTGTCTGTCTTGAACATGTACTACCAATTTTGTTGAGCTTTTTTATTGTTTCCTTCTCTTACAGCACATACAAGAACCTTTTTCTGTTTAAACAAACAAACAAACCCTCTAATCTTTTATCACTTTTCTCCTCTATACTTTCCATCTCCCTCTTTCTAAACACCCTTCCATATTTTCTTCTTCAAATTATAGATGCAATTGCCAAAAAAACATAGTAAGCATATTATACCTACCCAAATGACTTTAGGGTCTGGCTGATTTTCTTCTCCTCTTTGCCCCTCATCAGTGTTCCCAGGATCTTTTAATATCTGAGCTATTGCTCCTTCAGCCTCCTTAATCTCTAGACTCCATAACTATCTTGGTTTTATTGAATTCCCTCTCTAACAGTCTTGGTCTGGAAAGTTCACATGCTGGATGTCATCAACACCAAGGACTTGCTAAACTTCTGAGATCCCTTAACTCAGCATTTCCCTTCTCTGATACAAGTTCTTTAATTCCTTTCTCCCAAGCTCACCTGTTACAACTTGCCAGACTTGACTTCTGGCACTACCCTTTCTAGTGTTTTTGATTGCTCAGCCCTTCCCATTTGACAGCTTCTTCTTGGTTCCACAGGGCTCCATCCAACCTTAGAGTCCAAGGTCCACTGCTTTGTGCTGCCCTTGCCAGTTGCCTGGTCTTCCTCGAATCCTTATGTTTTGCTTTATCCATTGTATCAATCTCTTCCAAGAGGTCTCTGGGCCTATCCTTGAAACACAGTTGGGTCATATTGGGTTCAGAAATGGAAGAGGCTTACTTCTTTGTTAACAGTTAGGAGTTCTTTAGCTGCAGACAGAAAAACATCAATTAAAACTGGATTAAAAATGGAGAAATTTATTTCATAACAAAATCTTCAAAGGTAGGGCAGGCTTCAGGTGCAGCATGCCAGAGCTCTGGCTTATTCTTTCTGTGTTTTACTTTGTTCTGCCCTCATTAATGATTAGCACATCTTCAGGTTAGCCATGAAATGACTGCAGTATTTCCAGGTGTCACATTCAGATACAACCATGTCCAGAGAAATAGAGGGGATTTTTCTTTTCTTAAACAAATAGAGAACACATTTTTCACATTTCTTGTACAATAGATCCCTCTTCACATCTCATTGATTAGAACTGGGTAACATGCCCATCTCTAAACCAATCAGAGACAATGAAATGGGACCACTGGGATTTATTGAGACTAATCAGGATTTGCCTCTGGATCTGAGACTTATGTGGGAGGGGTTATACCCCCCCAAAAAAACAATATTGGGTGTGCAAAAAAAGGAAAAAGGGATGTTAGGTAGGTGATCAGCAGCATCTGCTATAGTGTGGTATGTGAACCACTGAGAGAAGGACCTTATAGCCATAAAAGCTAAAATATTTTAGCTTGAAGTTCAATTTTTAATTCAGCTATTAATTTTCCTATAAATATGATCATGGGAAGTCCTTTCATTAATTTGTTTTTAGGGGAGAGGAGGTGAGGATAGGGGCAATCATTTTTAGTTTGTAACTCCTAGATTGATTTCAGATTTTAATGTGACCTACACAGTCTACTTTTTTAAAAAAATCTATGTTAACACATCCAACATCCCATTCTGTCTTAACAAAGTCCCTTCCACTCACTTCTCATTTTCACCCTGTCTCCTCACTCTCTCCCCTAGCTCCTCATCTTACTATAATCAGTTGGCTCCACCTGGTTCATTAAGGAGAAGACTAAAATCATAAACCTGTCAGTCTTCTCTCTCATTCTTCCTTTGTTAAAGCTGTCCTATTCAAGATGTCCTGGGGAGCTTCCATAGAATAAATACTCAAAAAGTGTTTATTGAATGAATGCATTTATTTCCTTCTCTAACCCTTTTTCAGTCTCCATCTCTATGTGTGTTCAAAGAGGTTTTGCACGTATCTATAATCCTTCTTGTTCATTCTTAGAACAAATGACCTGCAAACATTGATTCTATTCTTTGTTTCCTGTTTTTAACAGCTTTATTAAAGTAACTTATATACTTCAACATATGTACCATAAAATTCAACTGTTTTTAATATATGTGCTGAAGTGAGTACTAAAATTCACCTGTGTTTAAATGTACAAATCAGTGACTTTTAGTGAATTTATAGAATTGTACAAACATCACACAAACCAATTTTAGTGTTTCCATCAACTGCAAAATATCTCTCATGCCTATTTGTAATCAATTCCCATTCCTCAACTCCAACCCCAGGCAATGATTAATCTGCTTTCTGTCTCTAGAGTTGCCTTTTTTTGATATTTCCTATAAATGGATCATATGCTATGTATGCACTCTTTTGTCTGGCTTTTTTCACCTAGCATGTGTTTCATTGCTAAATAGTATTTTATTGTACAAATGTTACTCATTTTCTCCACTCACCCAACAGATGGATAAAGGAGTGTTTCCAGTTTTAGGCTATTATGAATAATGTTGTTATGAACATTCAAATACAGGTCATTAGGTGGATATATGTTTTCAGTTCTCTTATGCAGATTCCTAGGGGTGGAATTGCTGGGTAGTATAGTAAATTTATGTGTAACTTTTCAAGAAAATGCCAAATTTCCAAGTGGCTGTACCATTTAACATTTTTATCAGCAGTATAGGAGGGTTCCAATTTCTCCCCATCCTCACTAACACTTATCTGTCTTTTTAAATTATAGCCATTCTAGTGGGTATGAAGTAGTATCTCATTGTACTTCTAATTAGCATTCTCCTAATGGTGATGATGTTGAGCATCCTTTCATGATTTTATTAACATTTGCCTATCTTCTTTGGTGAAATGTCTATGCAAGTATTTTGTTAATTTTTAAATTGGGTTCTTTAAATATAAACTTACAAATAAAAAATTGGGTTATTTCTCTTATTATTAAGTTGTAAGAGTTCTTTATATATACTAGATACAAGTCCTTTTTCAGATACATGATCTGCAGATATTTTCTCAGCCTGTGGATTATCTTATTATGTTCTCAATGTTTTTGGAGGACAAAATTTTAAAATTTGATGAAGCCCAACATAATCAGTTTTTCTCTTTTACAGATTATGCTTTTGATGTCAATTTTAAGACCTCTTTGCCTAACTCAAGTGTTATGGACTAAATCTTTTTTATTTAATTGAATTCATGGGGCAACATCGATTAATAAAATTACACAGGTTTCAAGTGTATAATTTTATAAGACATCATCTGTATGGACTGGATCTGTCCTTGCAAAATTCATATGTTGAAATCCTACTCCCAACATTATGATAGGCCTTTGAGAGGCAATCAGTATTAGATGAAGTAATAAAGGTGAAGTTCTCATGCATGGGATTAGTGCCCTTAAATGTTGCAAGAGAGCCTTGGCTGGGTTGCTCAGTGGGTTGGAGGTTTGATTCCCAGTCAGGGCACATACCTAAGCTGCAGGTTTGATTCAATTATTGTTTCTCTCTCACACTGATGTTTCTCTCCCCACCTCCTTCCTCTCTCTCTAAAATTAATAACCATATCTGAGGGTGAGGATTGTTTTTAAGTCATGAGACAGCTTGCTTGCTATGCTCTATTCTGCACCATGTGAAGACACCATAAGTTGTTAGCCTGCAGCCTAAAAGGTTCTTACTAGAAACTGACCAGGCTGGCACCCTGATCTTGAACTTCCAATTTCCAGGACTGTGACAAATAAATTTCTGTTATTTAAAAGCTCTCCAGTTTAGATAGTATTTTGTTGTGGCAGTTTGAGCTAATGTGTGAAGATCATAAAAATTTTCCCCTTTATTTTCTTCTAAAAGTTGTATAGTTTTATGTTTCTCATTTAGGAATATGATCTTCTGTTTCCTTTATATTTTTATTTATTTACTTTTATTTTTTGTCCAGCTTTCTTGAGATATAATTGAGAAGTATTAAATATATGTAAGGTATACAACATTTTGATATACTACATATACATTGTGAAATGATTACCACAATCAAACTAATTAACCTATCCATCACCTCACATAGTTAAAATCTTGTTACCTTTTTCATATACTGCAATTTCTATCCTAATTGACCCCTTCAAATTTCACTCTAGAATGTTAACAGAAAACTAGTTGCCAAATTCAATGAATGGCCTTTACTCAATTTTCCTTTCTTTTTTTTGTATATTTTATTGTTATGCTATTACAATTTTCCCAATTTTCACCCCTCTGCCCTGCACCCCTCCTTAGTTCATGTCCATGGGTTGTACATATAAATTCTTTGAATTCTCTGTTTCCTATGCCATGTTTGACCTTTCCCCTCTATTTAATGCTTATCAATTATGCTTCTTCTTTCCTGTACCTTTCCCCTCTATTCCTCCCTTTCCCCTCCCCACTGAAAACCCTCCATGTGATGTCAATTTTTCTGATTCTGTTCTTGTTCTAGTTGTTTGCTTAGCTTTTATTTTTGTTGGGTTTTGTTTTTAGGTTCATTTGTTGATAATTGTTGTCATTTCACTGTTCATATTTTTCATCTTCTTTTTCTTAGACAAATCCCTTTAACATTTCATATAATAAGGGCTTGGTGATGATGAACTCCTTTAACTTGACATTATCTAAGAAGCACTTTATCTGCCCTCCCATTCTAAATGATAGCTTTGCTGGATAGAGTAGAGTAATCTTGGATGAAGGTCCGTGCCATTCAAGACTTCAAATACTTCTTTCCAGCCCCTTCTTGCCTGTAAGGTCTCTTTTGAGAAATCAGCTGATAGCCTTATGGGAACTCCTTTGTAGGTAACTGTCTCCTTTTCTCTTGCTACTTTTAAGATTCTCTCTTTGTCTTTAATCTTGGGTAACTTAATGATGATGTGCCTTGGTGTGTTCCTCTTTGCGTCCAACTTCTTTGGGGCTCTCTGGGCTCCCAGGACTTCCTGGAAGTCTATTTCCTTCACCAGATTGGGGAAGTTATCCTTCATTATTTTTCAAATAAGTTTTCATTTTCTTGCTGTTGTTCTCCTTCTAGCACCCCTATAATTCGGGTATTGGAATGTTTCAAGTTGTCCCAGAGGTTCCTAAGTCTCTCTTCATTTTTTTGAATTCCTGTTTCTTCATTCTGTTCTGGTTGGATGTTTATTTCTTCCTTTTGTTCCAAACTGTTGATATGAGTCCTGGTTTCCTTCCTGTCACTGTTGGTTACCTGAACATTTTGCTTTATTTCATTTTGGGTATCTTTCATTTGTTCTTTCATTTCTCGACCAAGCTCAATCAGTTCTGTGAGCATTTTGATTACCAGGGCTTTAAATTCTCCATCAGATAGGTTGGCTATCTCCTCCTCACTTAGCTCTCTTTCTGAAGTTTTGCCCTGTTCTTTCATTTTGTCCCTATTTCTTTGTTTGATGCACCTGTTAAGTTGTAAGGGGACAGGCCTTAGGTATTGACCAGGGCAACCCACCTTGCTGTGGTGGGGAGCTGCCTGTGGGGGAGGGGCCAGAGAGGGAATAATGCAGCTCGCCTGCTTGTCTCTAGACCACTTTCCAACAAACTGTACTGTGGGACTGGGAGTTTCTCCCACCACAGCAACCGCTATAGTCCACAGTCAGCTCTGAGTCTCAGTTTCCCCTTAAGTCAGCCCCACCATGCAGCCAGCCCTGCCTGCTCAGGGTCTACCACCCTGCAGCGTGTTCTCTCTGTCTGCTGCCTTATTGGTCTGGTTGTTCTCTTTGACTGTTTCTTTGATTCGGTTGTTGTCAGAGTTCCATGCTGTTTGATTTTCTGGTACTTCTGGTTGTTTACTCATTTTAGATTGGTTGTTATCCTTGTTTTGGTTGTGCAAGGAAACAAAGGGTTTCTACCTACACCTCCATCTTGGCCAGAACCCCCTTTCCTCAATTTTCATCCACTACTATTGTCAAAATACTAGATAGGTGATTAAATAATTACAATGAACTTGACAAGTAAAATAATTGCAAAAAATACAAGGGAGACAGATCAGTCCCAGGACATATTTAACGTAATCACTTACAGTACCATGATATGAGGGTGCTTGATACATACATGCTTAATTGGTAAATAGAAAAGACCCTTCAGGTTAATTCTTGGGCTGACCCAGGGATTCATATGCAATCTTTGGTTAAGAGTACAGTACACTAAGAGGTCCAAACTGAATTCCATTTCCAGGCTCACATGTGACCAAACCTACATCCCTCAATGAACCAGAGATTCTTAGGGATCCAAAGGACTCAGGATAACCCGTGGCCAAACTGAACTTTCAGGGCAGCTCTTGAAGTACTGAGCTTCACGGGCTAAGAATGCATCTCTAGATCTGCTCTAGATCTAAAGGATAGGTGAGTGGAAGGAGCCAGGGTCAGGGGAAGCAGATACATCTAACAATTAGATAAAATTTTATTAGATACAGAATTAGGTAGAGAAGGACAAGGTGATTTCAAGTATTTACTTAATATGGCAGGGTCTTACATATATTTACAGATTGCAGAGAATGAGTCAGCAGGAAATGAAGCTGAAAGAGAAAGACAGGGTCAGAGTAAGAGAATGATAAAGCAGGGTCACAAGAGGAGATGGAACCCTGAGTCCTCTAGAAAGCCAATTTCTGTGCAGAGTGAGAATTGAGTGGAAGGGAGAATTTTCCCTTTTCACTTTTACACTCTGGCATTTGCCTAAACTTTTAAAATAATTAACATTGAACATGTGTTAATTTTCTAGTGGAAAAAAATGTAAAAGATATCAGCAGCATAAGAAGCTTTGGATAATGGTGGAAAAAACCCACAACTGCTTGGCTCTCATGATCTCCCCCTTCTGCTTTACCTGTATGTAGCAGTACCTCTACTGCATATATGCTAGTTCTGTGGCTTTAGCTAAACTATGTTGACATCTCAAAGGCAAAAATTATGGCATATTTTGTATCATCCTATATATTTAATTTAGTCAAAAAAACACAGATTGGGAAGTGTGCTGAGGTGACATTAACATAATCAAAAGACAACTATTTTGATACATATGAGAATTTAGTATATGGAAAAGAATGCACTTCAAATCAAGGTGGGGAAAGATAGGTAATTCAATAGACAGTGGTATTCAATGGGCATCTGGAAAAAAATAAAGTTGGGGTCACATCTCACATCTAAAACCAAAATATATTCCTGTATAGAAAAAATCGTGGGGTTAAAAAAAATCTTGGAATGAGGAATGCTTCTGTATATATGACACAAAATGTAGTAATACAGAAAAAAATATTGATCAATTCAACTTGAAAAACATCAGCCTGGAAAAAATATGAACAAAGTCAAAACAAATGACAAGGTGGAAATATCTGCAACTCAAATCACAGACCAAGAACTATTTTACTTAATAAAGAACTTCTTACAAATTAGTAAGAAAAAGACCAGTAACCCAAAAGAAAAATGAGCAAAGGACATAATAAGTTACTTCATTAAAAATAGATCTTATACTCAGTGTCACTTATAATAAAAGAGATGCAAATTAAAACTATGAAATACCATTTTTTAAATGATAAAATTGGCACAGATCAACAAGTTTGTTAACATTCTATAACGTTCTATTGATAAGCATGTGGGGAAAACAGGTACTCTCATGTATTGCTGACATTTAAGTTGGTACAACCTTTATAGTAAGTACTGTCCATTGGTAAAATATGAGGCTTGTCCAGAAAGTATCCAGCTATGTAATACGAAAAACAGAGATATTTATTAAAGAAGATACAAGAAACATTGTACATAGGACAATAACACCTCAGTTGCCTTCAAAGTAGGCATCTTGGGACCTCACACAGTTCTCTGATCTTTTTTGATTACAGCCCATAGGCATTCAACCTCCTCAAGAGTTCTGCTTATTGCAGGCCTTCCAGAATATGGATCACTTTCAACAGATTCATCATCTGAAGCGTTGTGCCACACTTTAATTTGCACTGCACTCATTGTATTGTTGCAGAAAGCCTTCTGAATCATCTGAATCGTTTCCGTGGAGGAATGTTCAAGCTTAACACAAAATCTGATGCAGATTTGTTGCTCTACTCACTCAGTCATTTTGAATGTGATGGCCACACAGTACACATGCTCACTCAACAGCATCTACCACCCCCATTGACTAGTATAGTGAAGTTGTCATTGTTCACACATGTACATTCCAGTCCACTCTCCTTGGCTGCCAGGTTACATTGGTATTGCACAAACCGTTCTCGTTACATAAACAATGGTTGCACGTTTTTCAGACAGACCTTCATGTACTCCAACTGCATCTCCTACCATTTTCTCTCGCTTCATCTCTATTAGCCACAGCGCCCTTCTTGCTGTCCCTCAACTATGCCAAGCACACTACCCTGGGACCTATGCACTTACCTTTCTCCACTACCCCTGAAATGCACATTTTTTCCCTACTTGCTTCAGGGCTTTGCTCAAATGTCGCCTCTTCAATGTGACCTTCTCTGACCACCCTATCAAAACCAGAGTCTTCCATCCCCTCTGACCACTTATCATAGGACATTACTGTGTATATTTGTTTATTGTCCTCTCTCCAACTAGACTGTAAACCTTATAAAGGCAAGGACTTTGTTGTATATACTGC
>PVIA01015845.1:0-21169 GCA_004024845.1 Tonatia bakeri | reverse complement strand
CCCTGTGCGCCCGCGTCTGCCAGTCACTGCTCTTTCCTGCCGGGACCTCTCACCCCTCTCTGTAGGCCTATGACTCCGCCCCTCCTTACCAGTCTGACTGTACGGTAGTCAGACTTCAGTTCATTTTTCTCTGTTCTGGTTGCTTCTTGTTTCTCAATTTTTGTAGTCCTTAGTTTTGGTTGCGCGAGGAGGCACAGTGCGACTACCTATGCCTCCATCTGGGCTGGAACTCTACACTGGTGTCTTAAACAGACATTCCTATACCCACATTCACAGCAGTGTTATTTACAAAGCCCAAAATGTGTAAGCAATGCAAGTTCACACTGACAGATGAATGGGTACGTAAAATGTGGTTTATTCATACAACAGACTACTAGTCAGCCTTAATAATGTAAGAAAGTTGAACATATTCTACAACACAAATACATTCTGAGTGTTATGCTAAGTAAAATAAACCAGGCACAAAAAGACAAATACCCTTTGACTCCATTTACATGCAATACTTATAGCAGTCCAAACCACAGAGACAGCAGGATGAACGGTGGCTGCCAGAGGCTGGGTGGGGAGAGGGAGATGGGGAGCTAATGCTGAACAGGAGCAGCTCTGTTTCACAAGACGGAGAGTTCTGGAGACGGACAGTGCTGATAGCAGCACATTATGAGTGTATTCAATACCACCAAACTGTATACTTAAAAATGGTAAAGATGGTCAATTTTGTTACATGTATCTTACCGCAAAAAAAAGAAAAAGACTGGCACCCAAAAATCTAACAGTGGGGTCAGGCAGGCGGGGGGGAAGGACTTTAACTCCCTCCCCCTCCATTATAGTTATTATCCAAAATCTCTGGGCTTTCGAGGCTGTCCAAACCTCATCTGGCTTCACAAAATCCTATCTTGACTTTGGTCCCTACAAGTGAAGCCCCAGCTCCTCAGTCCCAGGACTCAGGAATGCCCAAGGGTTTGAGCACAGAAACAAGAGAGCAGGGATAAACTTCAGGAAACTGTCATAGCAACTACAAACAGGAACAGTGGGAGGAGGGATGTCTGGAAGTAAAGAAAACAATCAGGATTCTCCTGTAAGAGCTCACCCCAACCACTGGTCAAGCAGTGCAGGCTGGGAGGGGCTCAAGAGACTGTGCAGAGGTGAGAGGATGGGATAAGGAGACCATGGGGGGGAGGAGTGGAGGAAGATGCTGGGGGTTTCAGCGGGGGTATCTAGGAAGGTACTTCAGTGAACACAGGAAGAAAACTTAAGGAGACCAGATAAGAGGGATAATGATATTGATTCAGGTTAAGTGAAATAAACCAGACAAAAAAGGAGAAAAAAAAAAAAAAAGGAAAAGATTCAGGTTGAATGTGCTAAAGAAAATCCCTGTGCAGACAGCCTGCTGTCTTAGAGCTAGAGAGAAAGTTTCAGGCTATGCAGTCCACATGAGGGTCACCCCACAGAGCCTGGAGGATGTGAGTGACAAGCCCAGTGTCACTAAATGTGACCCCTGGGTAAGAAAAAAGTGAGGGAAGGGGGAGGGCCAGAGCTAGGACTTCCGGAACAGCACCCACGCAGGGAATACTGTCCTAGGCATATACAGGACAAAATCCTGGGACATATGACCAGTGAAGATAGAAGGGCTAACAATTTCTGGGAGAGACATATAATAGACACAGAAAGACGACTCATGGGCACCGGAAGAACAAGAGAATGAAATCTTCTAGAAGGCAATGGAATGGAGAGTGTTTGGAGGGGCCTGTCTGCCACAACAAATGCTGGGGTAGGACACAGACTGCAAAGAAACATTTGATTTGGTCAATGTTAAGGCAACTGATGACCTTTGGTTTCCCCATCAGAACTGAAAGGCTTGGATTAGCCCAGAAAAGGTGAGAGATTCATCACTAAGAGATTGCCATGTTTCATAATAACTGCCGGGAGTACTAAGCACAGCACTGCTGAAAGAACGTGCACCACACCGGGCTCATTAAGAAAGAAGCCCAGGATGGATGGATCAGTGACAACTACCAAGGGCAGGACGGAGGGATGCATCACTCCTCCACTGGGGGCTTCTAAGGGTATCCACCCAGAGAAACACTACGTCATGGTGGTGAGTTCTTAGCAAGTTTGCCATATGAATTAGTGATTGGAATGAACTCCAAATCCTGTTTCTTTACATGACTCCAGGACTGAAAGGGCCTTCAGGGGGGCGGGGGGGGGGGAATAAAAAGACGATGAGCTCTTCCCATCCATTCTTCTGAGGCCCTGAGGAAACACAGTGTAAAAGACTTTGGCCCTTCAAGGGGTCTGTGGGAAGCCTGGCCCAAAGCAGATGGTTTTCCCATACAAGATGAGCTATAGGATACTTTACACACCTTGCTCTTGGATAAGACAATACCACCTAGGAGGGTTCACCCCCTATTTACACAGAGCTTAGTGTGGCTTTTTAAAAGGTGACCTGCAGAAGTAGATGGAAACAGTCCATTCTACAGTGTGCTACAAAAAAGAGAGCGGCATGTCCTCACCTGCAGAAATCCACTTAGGTATCAAATGTTCACCTTTGTCACACCCAGAGCTGGGCAGGGAGTTTCCGAATGACGCTCTGGGCTATGGACCCACTGTACCAATGCACTCAGGCAGTGAGTGTTCCTTTTGCAACCTCCCGCACCCCCACTCCCACCAAATAAAGGTGAAAGACCTTGAACATCACCTTGCTGAACAGGCAACAAAGCCTTCTATCATGATCCACTTTCACACCTAGTATTTCAGCAAATCCAGTGCATATCTTCAACCGAGTGCATAAACAATCATATGACAATGATCAGAAAACAGGTCCATGGTCATTCCTTCCTCTAATGCAGAGAAAAGAGCTCCTCCACCCTAGGCAAAATCTGGTCACGTAATGTCTTTGAATTTTCCCAAGTCAACTCCAAGAAATAGGGGAGTAGATAAGAGAAGTATTTCAAATGTACAAAGAGGAGTGAGTATCTTTCACTGAGGCAGCCCAGAGCACAGAAAGTTAATCTTAAGCAACAAGAGAAAATATTTTATTATTTTGTGCACATCCACAACCACAGAGTAGAGCAAATGAAACCTCACCAGCCCCCAAAGGTCCCAGTCTCCTCCTAGCTCCTGGTCCTTCTGCCTTCTGCAGGAGTAGCTGTAAGAGGAAATTTGGACACATACAAATGTCTGCACACAGAGGAAAGACCACATGAGGACACAGAGAGGAGACAGCCATCTCTAAGTGAAGGAGAGAGGCCTCAGAAGAAAACAACCCTGCAGACACCTCCATCTCTGACTTCTGGCCTCCAGGCCTGTGAGACAGTAAATGGCTGCTGTCTGAGAGCCACTGCCACCACCGCCCCACACCCCCAGCCCCGTGCCCCCCGCCCCCCAGCCCTGTCGCACTAATACAGTTGCTACAGTGCCAGGCTCTATGCAGCCCTTGAAAAACCATCAAATGAACATATTATCTTACTTAAAACCCTCAGCACTTCAGGAAAAAAGTACTGCTATTAGCCCCAATTTAGAATGACCCTGAAGTTCAGAGAGGTTAAGGAACTAGCCCTAGGTCAATCAGCTAGACTTGAAATCAGATGTACTAGGCACCTTTAAATACTTCTGAGCTGCCTCTAAGCCAAACCTTGCTCCCTCTGCCCATCCCTCACCCACTCAGCAGCCACAATATGATCCCCAGAATGGCCCTGCGACCCCTGTGCCTTCTTCCCCAGCCTCAGGCCCCTGGCAGATACTTAAGAAAACTCAAGATTTCTATCATGTTTAGGTATGGAATCTTTCCCTTTCTTCTTCTTCTTTTTTTAAAACAAACACTACTTTGGTATTATGAAAAAAATTAAGAAAGAAGAGTTAACATGGTTAAGGAATTCTATTGAATTCCTGTGTGGAAATAAATAAGCGATCAAAGGAATATATTTAGAAAGACTATTAAGATTTAAAAAAAAAAATACTAGTAACCCTTGTGAGGGTCTCATCACCCATTAAGAGATAAGAGACTTACAGGAGAAGAAATAAGGCCGCCAAGGCCAACCATCCCAGCCAGGCTATCTCCAGAAAATGTGTATTTTTGAAAGCACGTTCCATTTCATCACATTTCAGAAAAACAAAGAGAGGACCTTGGGGGACAGATAAGCAGGCTCTGAAACAACATGCAGCATGTATACTTGCAGTGGCAGAGGAGACAGTCACTCCTGGCTAGTTACTGATTCTCATCTGAAAATGCAGATCTCTATTGACAGACAGACTCAGACACAGAGCTATCATGAGCCTGCAGCCCAACAAAGCACCAATTTTCTTATTTCCTAGGCCTGCTGGGCCCCCAACTTCCTTGTTTAAATGGAAACTGTCAGATAGGATTTTGTACAAACATGTGCTTTCCTTGGGGGCAAATATTCTGAGTCTACAACTTGTTCTTTCATTTTGAGCTTTTTGTCCATAGCGACTACATCAAAGATGAGAGACGCAGGTGGGGAGGGCTGTCCAGGGCACCAGAGAACAGAGCAAGTACAAAGTTCAGGGACTGAACACCTAGGAGGCAAAATGCAGCAGGAGCCTCTCTGCTCAAGCCCGCAGGGTCAATCTAAGAGAAATGAGCTCAAGAGAGTCCACATGGGAGGAGACAGCTCCCCCTTCTGCAGCTCCTGTAGAGATGCCCCAGGCTGAGTTAACACACCTCTGCTCCAGAGGACCAGAGGTCCTGGAGATGGCCATGGTACACAAGAATACGCAGGCACCCCCTCCCCATCTCTCCCAGCCATTGTAAGTATATTCGGCATAAACCCACACCAAATGTGGGAGGTAGGAAAGAACTAATTGTTTTTGGATTGCAAAAAGCTGTTGCAAGGTGGGGAAGGGGCAAGAAAACTGTGATGAGAGAGGAAAGAACTACCCTATGAAAGCATTAGATGAGGGGGTTAAAAGTTCTACTAATATTCACCAGGCAAAGCTGTTAAACACAGTTTTAGTTAATGATACTGATTTTTCTGCAACCATTTTAAAGGGCCAGCCCTAGGTGGTGTGGCTCACTGGATTGAGTGCTGGCCTGGGAACCGAAGGGTCCCAAGTTTGACTCCCAGTCAGGGCACATGCCTGGGTTGCGAGCAGGGTCCCCAGTGGGCGGACACACAAGAGGCAACCACACATTAATGTTTCTTTCCCTCTCTTTCTCCTTCCCTTCCCCTCTCTCTAAAAATAAACAAATAAAATCTTTTTTAAAAAAGGGCCAGCCACTTTTTCATTTTAAGATCACTCACTGGAGCCTCTTAGAACAATCTCAAATCCACCTTTACACCATTAGAGTGTGTCAAGCAAATACAATTCTGAGGCAAAGACACCTAGGACTGTCCCAGCCTGTTACTAAGTTACCTTCTTAAGTTTCATGTGTTAAACCTAATTCGACCAAGTCACCTACTACTTACCTAGTTCCTTTGAGGTGTGTGGTCTTTCCTAATGTGTGGTACATTTGGGGTTTGCGTTTGGTGGAGTGGTGTGGAGATTTCCTTAAGATATCTAAGGAAGAACTGCCAAAATGGAAACATTCAAATCTCCTCAAGTCTCATTTTCCCTCAGTCTGCATCTCAAGGAGACTTGGTAAAAAAAAAAAAAAACTAGCCATGCATCACTTCTCAGCCTTGTGGCTAAGATCAAGGGTAAAAAAACCAGCCATGCATAAGTGCCACAGCCCCTGGTAACCTCTCTGGCCTAGGCCGAGCAGGGAGCCAACGAAGCTTCTTGACACAGGCACTGGAAAAAACAGTAGAAAACTGCCTGCGACAGCGACCAAAAGGGAGAGAAGCAGTCCCTGCAACTCTGTGCCCCACATCATCACGAAGAACAGGCTCTGCTTCAGGCCTCCCAGCTCCCTGGGCCCCATCCAGCCTGGAAGGCCTGTCTCTGTGCAGCCACCTCGCCCATGCTGACGGCCACTCTGTCCTCCGGCTCACCACAAAGGCCACTTGTTTCCCATGAGTGCCCAGAACAGTGGCTCAACCTGTTAGCCCAGTTGGGGGACTGCAGTCCTGGTGGATGGGCAGTGACAAGGACTACCTGTGACCTCAGCAGACAATTAGCAAAGCAGTGTTGAGTTACCAAGCACCACAGGTCACCTGCCAGGCTGGGAGACTGCGTAGGATTCACCTTCCAGACCCAGGAAGGGGTCAGGCAGGGTCATTTGCAGGCTATTTCATCCCTTTACACTAGTATTGTATCCTCTGACAGCTGGGGACAGAAAAAGAAAGGTAGGCCATGTGAACAAGTCTAGAACTTGTCACAGGAGTAACCTGGCCAGGTCTGGGGGTACAGGGTATGGGAGTTAGCCCTCCGGGGAAGGTATGTGTGGGGACATGGTTCAGTGGACATATTATGGGGAGGGGCACTACTGGCCCCCAGTGGGTGAGGTCGGCAAAGATAAGGAACATCTTCAAAGCGCAGGAATATCTGAAACCCAAAAACATCTGCTGAGACAGGCTGTAAGTCAGCCCCATCTCTCCCGGCTGTTCTAACCACGCCTGAGCCACCACATTCAGTGTAAAACCGCAACAAGTGTGGGAAGTACAAAAGTACCAAGAGTTGCAAAAATATAAAAATAAAAAGTCTGGAGAACAGACTCCTGCCTTTACATGCCCAAAGACTGATGATGGGGAAACTCAGAAACAGATTAGGGTGAAAAAACACCAGGACTTACTGATGAGTCAGGAGAAAGGGGCGCCCCTCCACGGCTGTTTCTGGGCTGCAGCGGGATGGCCACCCCCCTACCCCTGGACTTAGGATGTCTTTAGCTTTGGGAATGCTTGACTGAGCAACTCACTCAGATGCCTATGTCCAGCTGACCTACGTGCACACCTTCTCATACACGTACCTTTTCTCTATTGCCACCATCCCAGTAACACCTTGCACAGCTCAACTGTTCCATCCACCTCCCAATCCTGCTTGGGTCTCTAGAGTACCAGCTCAGCCACTTGCCACCACTGGCAAAGGACAGAGCACCTCTCTGCACCTCCACTTCCTCATCTACAAGGGCTCAGAAGACTAAGGGAAAAGCAAATGTCAAGTATCTCAACCTCAGTCCTTCCAACTACTGGGACGTCACCAAGCCCTACCTCCTGAGAGTGCCCCCAGAGCCCAGCTCCATGCCATCTCCAAGTGCCCAGAAGTCCCTGTCTACACAGTAAAGCCCAACTAGAGGCTGGCATCCAAGGGTCTTTAAGACTCAAGGGCTGGGCCTAGCCTGTCTGCACCATCCTCTTCTTCATGCCCCCGCAGGCCTCCGACCAGGCCAAAGGGCCTCATACTCACCACTCCCTGCCCACCTGTTCCCACCTCCACCATCACCACCACCTCTACCTAGTCATCCTCTAGGCCCAGTGGTAAATGGAACCTCTCTAAGTAGTCCCCCAGACCCCTCCACCAGAAAATGGCCTGTTACTATCACCTTGCCTGTTCTTCCCCGTGGTTCTAACTGATGTCTACCAGGCTGGGCTTCACCTATGAGATGAGACCAGGGCTGGCATCCTGAACACACCAGCTGTGCAGTCTCACAAGGCCCCACATCTGGCTTCACACTCTGCTGTTGCCACCTTAAAATTCTTAATGACTTATGAGCAGGGGCCCCACATTTCCACTTTGCAGTGGGCCAAAGTTCCACATTCAGTTCTGCTGAGGACTTCTCCAGGCAGAGGCTTTTGTTTATCTCTGTATTGCCCACAGCACACAGTAGTGCCTGTTACATAGTAGGGATTTAATACAGGAGAAAAGGAGGTGAAGGTCCAGGTGTCTCTGCTCTATGTGGGCAGTTAATAAATAAGCCAGGCAGTGAAAGACAAATACCATATGATCTCACCTTTAACAGGAGCCTAAACAAGAAAACAAACAAACAATCAAAATATAGCCAAAAATACTGCAACAGAGAATAGGCTGACAGTGACCACAGGGGAGAGGGGAGGGAATTTCAGAGGAATTTCAGGGGAGCATGGGAAGGGTTTACAGAAACAAGTATAAAGGACACATGGACAAAAACTAGGGGGGTGGAAATGGAAGGGAGGTAGGAAGGGATGGGTGGGTGGGCTGGGATGGGAGTAAAGGACAGAAAACTGTACTTGAACAACGATTAAAATAAAAATTTTTTTAAAAAAGGTCCCTGCCACCTCCAGCCACTCACCTGTCTCCCTTCCTCCCACACACGTGCACAGATGCAGAGCAGAGAGCAGCAATTCACTGGAGGTCATTTCCTAAACTCACATTCCCCTCTGCTCCCCACTACACCTCACTCCACAGGACACCAAAGAAAGGCTCTTGGACGCTAATGAAAAGGCAGCACCTCCAGTGCTTCAACTTAATGACACACCGGTTGCTGGAAAGCTCGCTGTCTGTAGAGCTTTAGAGCGTAGGAACTCCGACTCAGAGGTCATCCCAGCTCTGCTGCTTGCTGGCTGGACAACCTCGACCAAGTCTCCTAGTATGAGGCCCGGAAAGGGAGATCCCTCGGGGGACAGGGCCCTCTCCAGCCTTCGCCGCCCCTGCCCCTCCCTCAGACCTGCTCCCAGCCCTGACCCAACCTGCAGCTTGCCTCAAGCAACTTGGGCTCACAGTGACTCCTACTCTGCTCTCACAGCCCACATTTGTGGTGCCAACAGGGCCAACACTTGGGAGGACAGACACATGCACAGGCCAGACTCAGCCTTAGGAACCAGGGATGGCAGCCACTTCCCTGGGACACCCTGCTAATGGGATCACACTCAACCCTGGCTCAGACCAGAAGCAGCACATCTGACACGCCCTCAATCTCTCACTACCCCATGACCCATAAGCAACCTCCTGGTCTGGCACAGAGCCATAAGCCAAACCAACGTGCCTGAAGAACACTCCCTGGCCATCCAAAACAAATGTATCTGGCCCATTGGAGGAGTAGTTGTTTGTGAAGAGATAAATGTATAGAACACAGCAGACTGTTCCATCTCCATCTGACTTGGAGGCATTTTCAACATAAAATCTTGGTTGACACCAGGTGTGTTTTAACCCTCAACATAAGACTGTCTTCATGAAGAGTCACAGAATGTAAAAGACAGAGGGACCCAGAAATCAAAGTGATCCAAAGCACCCACTGACAGACAGGGAAACTGAGGTTCCAGCAGGTCAAGACGGTCAACTTTTGGGCTCCTCAAACGCCACCGTACTGCACTCGGGCACTACGCCTGCGCACAGAAGGAGCACTCACTGTTTACAAGCTGCTGTCCCCCACTGAACTGTGAGTTCCCTGACACCAGAGCATCACTCCTTTAATTTCCGCAGCTCAAGCATATCTCACAGGGCCAGGCACCACAGGTGCCCAATAAACAACTGTTGAACAAACAAATGACCCACAGAAGCATCCCACAGCCACGCAGTCAGGGCAAACAAAGCTGACTCTGGAGGCCTGGCTTCCTGTGTCCCCTGCTTCCTGCTCTCTTCTTGGACTGAATGCAGCAGGTGCATTCAGGCTGAGGGAAGAAACAAAACCTCAGAATGGTGAGACAGTAAGCTACAGGGTTAGGGCACTGGCCTAGGGGCCAGACCTGTCTCCAGCCCTGCCTCTAACACTGGCATGTGGGCCATTGTCACCATATGAACAGTCTCTCTTAACCTTGGTTCCTTCCATTCTCAGCTCGAGGATAAATAAACCTCACCTTGCCTACCTGCCAGTGTCAGAGCAAGGAGGGAAGACAGGAATATGCATGTGCACTGAAGACAACAGGAGTAGAACTGAACTCCCCGATTACTCTGCCTCTTCCTCACCCACCAGCTGTAAGCAGGGAGAACAGACATCACCAGCCCCACTGCACAGATGGGAAAACAAGGTCGCAGAGGCCACACCAGTGCCTGCGGTGCTCCTGGATACCCGGGTACTCACTCCGGCTCCAACAACTGACTCAGGCCTTGGGGGGCAGAGTGGGGGGTGGGGAAGGGTTCCACAAGTGCCTATCCCCCAGACAGCAACACCTGCCAATCCCATGTCCCTCTGGGCAGCAATTATGGCTGTGACCTGCCAAGCCTATAGCCAACTGCTGGATGCCACAGGGAAGCACCAGTTGTGAATGGTCCCATGTCTTGGGGCAGAAGGACAAGTCCAAGGAAGCTCAAATAGCCAAGTAAAACATAACCATACCCTATGGTCTAGAAGTCAACAAAGACACCACTGCCTGGTTTTCTAATTCTCCTGGAGTAAACGTTATTGACAGTATATGGGGGGAGGAGGAAGGCAGTTTTAGACCCCAGCTGTTCCTCAGACCAAAGCTGGAGACGTCCCCTCCTCTACTCCCCACTGTCTCCTCTTCCTAATCTAGCCATCTTGGGTCCTTCCTACAGATGAGTGGCCTCTATCCCTCAGCACCCACAGCAAGTAGACAAACCTCTGTTTCTAAACCCCAGGCCACACTGCCTAAAGGCTTTCACACAGGGAGCTGTGGGGTGGAAGACAGTGCCAACTGCCATGTCTATTGCAGCCACTGCATGGTGCTTAGTCTCCACTTAGAACCTGAATCCTAGCTATTATGTGTGTAAGGACACATGTGCACACATGAAAACCGGCAGGTATCTGCAGGGGTGGTCAGCATCCTGGAGGGGTTACCAGTGTGGGCTCTGAAGCCTGCCTGCCTGCCTACCTGCCGGGAAGCCCTGCTCCTGCATGTTCTGTGTGACTAGGCCACCTTCCTCAACCTCTCTGTGCCTCACTCTCCTCACCGCTAAACAGGGATAATTAAAGTACACGCTTCCCAGGGTTTTTGTGAGGCTGACGTGCAATACCATTTGGCACAATGCTTGGCAAACCATAAAAGCTCCATTTCCCCCCAGCACAATGTGAACAGCACCGCCTCTGGGATTTTGTGCGCTTTTTTTTCCTCCTTCATTAATTAAATTTTCTACATGAATGTGCATGCTTTATTATCAGCAAAGAATAAAGCTTTATGTTTATTTTTTTGAGACAGAGTAGGAAGAACAATTCAGAATCCCAATGAACGCTTTCCTCCGAGCGCATGAGCACATGATGCTGCAGCAGCCCTCGCAGCCCTCGCAGCCCTCGCAGCCCTCGCAGCCCTCGCAGCCCTCGCAGCCCTCGCAGCCCTCGCAGCCCTCGCAGCCCTCGCATCACTGGTGTGTTTTCAGGAATCCCCTCAGGGCAGGCGCGCTGCCGTCCGGGCAGCCCCAGCCTTTTCAGCCGCCTGATCCCCATGACACGTCTTCTCCACTCCTGCCCTTCCAGTAGGACTCAAACGGAGCCTGGTCTCCTCGGCCTCCTCTGAGAAGACCTCCCTGAGGGCCCGCACGGCAACCCTCCTCCTTGGGAACACCATCTTTCCTGACCCCTGCTCTCCCGTCTGGTCCGCGCCCACCCAGAGCAAGCCAGCCTTGCACCACTGTCTGCCAGGTCCAGGCATGAAAAGCTTCCCAACACCACAACAGACAGCCCTGAGGGCAAGACCGTCTCCTTCCTCTGCAACTTCAAGACACTCGCCCCTATTCTCTTCTTGGATCCTCACTACACACAACCCTCTGAGCGGAGGAGAGACTCGGGGAAGGGAAGAGATGAGTCAGTCTCACAACTGGACTTAAAGCCAGCCTGACCAATTCTGATCAAGGACTCACTCCCAGCACTGGTCCCCCAAGGGAGGCACAGTTCAGGCCCTCAGCGACCAGGCCCTAGGGCCAACTAAGTGCAGCAGCTGCACTGGCCGAGGTGGCGCCACTCTCTCTACTCGCTCCGCCCACCTCCCCATTCGTTTCTCACATCCCTCCTCCTCCTTCTCTAGGATTTCCCGCACGCCCCTCCCCAGCGGGCTACCGTCCTCAGTGGCCCCACAGCCACCATCTGCCCTTCTGAGGGTGTCCATAGCTAAGGAAGCCAGGGACCCCACACTAAAAAGGGAGGGGAGGAGGAGAGTTTGAGCTTTGTCGAAGAGACTACTGGTTTTTCTCCGTTTTATGTCAAATGACCTCTAACACTCCAGGCAACGGTATACTGGA
Organism: Tonatia bakeri; assembly: GCA_004024845.1. Taxonomy (NCBI): domain Eukaryota; kingdom Metazoa; phylum Chordata; class Mammalia; order Chiroptera; family Phyllostomidae; genus Tonatia; species Tonatia bakeri. The sequence continues at coordinate 9,169 of PVIA01015845.1, read as the reverse complement.
GCCCTGCGCACCTGAAGAATTTAGCAAAACAGTTTAAAACGTCCAGACTTGGAGGTGTCGGATTTCATAAATGGGAGAAATTCAGACCACATATGCAAACCACAGCCGTGGGACACTGCAAAGGCCTCTTAACTGTTCAGACCCTGCGAAGAGAGTAGATTTCCCAGGCCCCTCCCAAGTTTCAAGAACTCTAAGGTTTTCTGGGGGGTATGTACCAGTGCAGCACGTCTGTGTGTGTCTGTATAATAACAACGGGTTCTAACAAAGACAGGTCAAACACCAATAATCAAGTTTATAAACCATGTCTTTTAGTAACATCAGCATAATAACCAAATGCATGTTTATTAGAGCTTAGATTTTGAAAAAGCCTACAAAAGAAATGTTTAGGACAATTAAAGAGACTTAAAATGGACTGCAGCATTGTCCATTCTATGGTATTGTATCAACACTAAATTCCCTGGGTATGATAATGGTGGTGTGTTATGTAGGAGCACATTCTGGTTCTCAAGTGATGTACACTTCAGTCTTTGGGGGTGAAGTGTCCTAAGGTATCCTTTTTCCTAAATGAATCAGGAAAAAAATTATATGTGGACACATACAGAGAGAGTGACAGAACGAAGCAGCAAACCTGCAGACTGTGACCCACTGGTGAACCTAGGTGAAGACAATACACACATCTATGGTACTATGCTTCCGACTTTTCAGTGAACCTGAAAATTTACAAAACAAAGTATCATAGTAAAAAGAGGACTGTTAGAAATCTGTTTAAAACAGAAAAATATTTTTAAAAATTAAATGGCTCATAATCCCATTGCCTAGATAATTCTTTCAATTTATTTTATTTTTTACAGGGAGAGAGGGCAAGGAAAAGAGAGAGAAAGAGATAAACAATGATTGTTGTTTCACTTATTTATGCATTTATTGCCTGATTCTTGTATGTGCCCTGACCACGCATCGAACCTGCAACCTTGGTGTGTCAGTACTGGATCACACTCTGAGCAACTGAGCTCCCCAGCCAGGGCCAGATAATTCTTTTGATAACTGTGAATCTAAAAATACATGAGCCCTGGCTGGTATGGCTCAGTGAACTGAGTGCTGGCCTGCGAACTGAAAGGTCACCAGTTCAATTCCCAGTCTAGGCACATACCTGGGTTGTGGGCCAGGTCCCCAGTTGGGGGCATGCAAGAGGCAACCAAATCAATGTATCTCTCGTACATCAATGTTTCTCTTCCTCTGTTTCCCCCTCTCTCTAAAAATAAATAATATTTTTAAAAAATTAATTAATTCAATTAAATAAAATAAAAATAGGTGAGGGCCCTGGCTGGCGTGGCTCAGTGGGTTGAGTGCCGGCCTGTGAACCAAAAGGTCGCTGGTTTAATTCCCAGTCAGGGCACATGCCTGGATCTTCTTCTCTCTCTAAAAAAAATAAATAAACCCTTTTTAAAAAATAAAAATGGTTTATTAGCAAGGTAGGGGACTTGGCTCAAAAGGTGAAGAGACTGAGAAGTGCAGATTGGTAGTTATAAAACAGTCAGGAGGGTGTGAAGTGCAGCACAGGGGTACAGTCAATAATACTGTAATAATTATGGGTGGTACCAGGTGGGTATTTGAAACATTGGAGGGATGACTTTGTAAAGTACATGACTGTCCAACCACTGTGCTCTGTAAAACTAACAAAAACACTGGATGTAAATTATAACTGAAAAATAAAATTTTAAAAATACATAAATAAAAATAGGTAAGTAACACTATATGTGTCCACCATGTTTTAATCTGCCCAAGAATGAAAATACCCTTAGAGAATTTTTTCTGTTACTAAACCAATGTACAAGCAAATAACCAATAACAGTTCTGAAAGTCCACTGCATCATCTCTTAGTGGTAGAATGAGATTTTTAAACGAGGGCCTGTGCGAAGACAGGCACTACCGTGGAGGCACTTTGAACACGGTCTGGGAGAAGACTCGGGCCTGCCCGCCTGGTGGGTTTCCAGCCAGGGCCCTCCCTTCCGTCTCCACTGCCCACAGACCTTCGAGAGTCCTGAGATTACCTACTCAGGGTCCCGGAACATGGAACCACGGAGACTACTCATGACAACGCCCATTTGAGCAGCACCTCCCCTCGAGGTGCCTGCACAGCCTCCTGCACCAGTGACAAGGAGACACGGCTCCCAGCAAAGCCCCATGCTTATTTAGGCTGAGGCAGACCCCTCAGTTTCCTCATCTCTACCTTGCCCCACCTTACTTACACTGTAATTCCTGGGGACTCTGATTTTCTCAGAGGGGGAGGGAGAAAAGGGAAAGAGAATCCTGCTAACCTGCTCATCAGAATTACTAAATTGTCCACAGAGAGGAGGCTGGTGACAAGGCGAAAGAGACAAAAGTGGAGGCACCAGCTGAGGAGGGCTGTCCTGGCAGCTGGAGGGGACTAAGAAGACAGGCAGAGACACTCAGGGCCAGGGGCTGAGAGAGCCTGCCCAAAGCCGGAGGGGCCTGGTTATTAAAGGTAGGAACAGGCTGTTTCTTCCGCCAACAGAGTTATCTTTTAATCCAACCCCTAAATGACACCCTGTGGCAGCAGTACAAGAGCAACTCCCGAGGGCACACGAGTCACAAGGGGCCCTGGGTCTCTCCCTTCAGGCCAGGGCTTGCCCGTGCTCCTAAGGAAGTGAGGGCCCCTGTTCCTCCAAGGCCTGCTTCTCAACAGGCCTGTGCATGCCTGGGACAGGGAGTAGGTGAGGGAGTGGAGGAAGCTGCTGTGCTAAGCAGGGTCTCCAAATGCCAGATGCAAAAACCTGAGAAGGGAAGGCACTGGCCATGGTCACAGGCTGGCATCACATCAGGATTTTTTTCTACCCAGATGTGGCAAAGAGGTTTGCAGCTCAAGAACAGCTGCCATCAACTGGCTGTGCTGGGCTGCCTGGGATTCTGTACAAGAGGAATTCTGTGACCCTGGGCAGGCTCCACAAGCAATAGCATCTTGACTGATTGGTGAGGAAAGAGAATGGTACTGCCCCCAGACCTGCCAGGAGTTCATAGTGCGCCCTCTGGATCCTGACTGCCAGCAGTGAAATCCTGACTCACTGGCCTGGGACTCTAGGCAAGTAACTTCCCTTCTCTGTGCTTCAGTTCCCTCATCTGTACAATGGGGACAGTAGCCCTCATCTTTGGGTTTCTGGAATGACCCATGAGACATCCACATAAATAACCAGGCATCCACCGTAAATGTCGTAACTGTCTACATCACAACAAACCACTGCCATCATGGTCTACTGCCATGGGCTCTGGCCCACCTCCTGCCCCTCACCTGACACACATCCTACTTTCTCACAGCCAGACTAGTGCTGGGTCAGTGTCCAACTCTGCAGCCTCCCTTAGAGGTAGCTGGCTTAGTGAAGACACATTTCCAACCCTAGTCTCTTCCCCCAAAACTTATGCCCAAAGCTCAGGCAGGACACCCCAGCAGCCACCGGAGCAGGCAGACAAGAAATGCAGCAGGGGACCATGACGGGGGGAGGATTCTCATCCCTCCTGGCCTTGGCCCATGTCACTAGCATTACCACCCCAGACCCCAAAATTATCCTCCACCAGACCACCAAAAATGCACACACACTCAAGCAAATAGATATAATCTTATTAATCCATGCTCTACAATTTTCCGTGGCTCCCTTCGACCTGTCAGGAAAACGTCAAAAAGTCCCATGCCAGCACTGAAAGGAAGGAAATGAACATTCATTGAGCATCTCATTTTGTGCCAAGTTCTCAGCTACATATTTTATATGTACTACACATATAATAACTCCCTCTGAAGTTGGTCTTATTACCGCATCTCAGAGGGAGAGGAAGTCAAGGCTCTGAAACATTAAGCACTTTACTTAAGCCACACAGCTCAGGAACATCAAGAAGCAGACTTGGAGGCCAGATCCACAGCCCTGCCCCTGCCTCCTTTCCCAGCTTCTCCCCTCCAGCCCCTCTCGGACCAGGCCGCCGTCCAGTTACCACAGTGCCCATTGTCACCCAGCATGCCCAGCTCCCTCCTGCCTCACTGCCCTTCCTTAGGCTTCTCTTCCACGGCTGGAATGCAGCTACACATCACCTGACAACTTCTACTCGACCCACCAAGCCCAGCTCTCTGGTTCTCTTCTCCATGAGAAGAGATCCTCAGTCCAATGACTCTCCCTCCCACAAGGCAGAATCAATCCCTTCCACAGAGGCACACTAGAGCACAACTTACCAGTCCCCGAGCCAGCAGCGCTGCCGTCTACTCCCTAATGCAGGTCATTCATCTCGTCACCACCACAGCTCAGTGTGCTGGCTTGAATAAGTGAATGATCTCCCTGCTAGACTTACAGACCAGGAAACAAAGCACAGTCAGAAGTGGACTTGACCTTTGCAGGGAAAATTGGTAAACAGCCTGTCTAGAGTAGCCTTCTGGCAATGGTTTATCCTTAGCTGGGTGCACGTGAGCAACCTCATCAGGACTATCAACTGCAGTGCTAGGAAGTAGCACATCCACATGGCGAAGCTGTGGTAAAGGCAGCATCAGTGACTTCTGGGAGCCACATTGCTGAGGAGTGACCACTGGGCCTTTTCCACCCCCTCCTGGCACTGGCAGAGGAACCCACTTTGGGCTCAGCCCCTAGGCTTCCTGGTACTCACTCCTGGACACAAGCAGCAGCTCCTCTCCACTGACCTGGACAGAAAGACGCCAGGACCTGGAAGGGCCTGGGCCAACTACACCCTGCTCGAACAGTTTATCAGCACCAGGTCCCCTCAGGGAAGAAGGAGAAAGATGAGCTCTCCCTCCTGACCCACTTTTCCCAGTGCTCCCTTCCCAGATCTGGCCCAGCCCAGTGAGATCTCTCTCCCCTGTGACATCAGTAAGAGAAACAATCACATACGTATTAATATAAGGTACACTTTTGACTCATCACAACCAGTCTGAGACTCCCACTTTACAGATAAGGAATACGGTGCCCAGAGGGGGGTCCCTGGACTATGCTTTTCTTGCTCTACTGTCTCCCTGACCCCGTGAACATCACAGTTCTCCCTCAGGGGAGACAGAACGAACACCATTCTCAGCTTCCTTCCCTGGGTAGGCTCGGACACTGAAGGAATGCCCTGCACTGCATATAAGGACTTCCTGGGTGCTGGTGAAAAACCCAACTGCTGAGAGCAGCCCACCGCCAGGCTCTCTTTCAGGAGACCCAGGGTGGGGCCCAGGAGTCCTCATTTTTAAGAGGTTTCCTTAGGTGATTCTGAGGACACCAGTCCAAACACCACACCTGGAGAAATCCAGGAGTGACTCAGGATCCATGCCGTCAGCCTGATAATTGATAATTTGTATCAACAGCCTTCAAAATGTCCACACTCTTTGGCCCCAAAGCACCACTTCCAGGAATTTATGCAGAGGGAATAAAGATATGCACCAAGACCTATGCATAAGAATGTTCACTGTGACATGATTTATACTGAAAAATGGGAAATCTCTGAATCTCCACAAAAGGGAACTTGTGGCATATATCTTGCTAGGGCAATACTGTGCACCCACTAAAAATAATTCCTTTTTCACTCTTTAAAAAAAAACCTGTAGTGGTTATCTCCAATTAGTAATATTACCTTCAACTTATTTTCCTTTTGATTAACTGCCTTCTCTAAATTCTCGACCATCAGCATGGCTAATTACATAGCATTTTTAAAACCAAGTAACTTTTCTGTTTGAATTACCAGCATCAGACCTAAAACCTGAGGCCCAGTAGTTCAGAGAGAACAGGAGGGACTGCAGAGAGCAACTACTGCAGCCCTGAGGATGACAGAACTCCTTCCCTGCCATGCCTGAAGTTCTACCTGAATGCTTCCAGCAGTCAGCAATAGCTCACTCCCTTCCCAGGACACTGTCTGCCAGTGAAAAAGCTGTTCCCTACCCTGAACAGGACTCTACCTTCCCAAAGCGGAAATCCCCCGCCTCCCGTACACGGGTTGCAGTGCATGGCATCATGGGCTGAGCGAACACAAGGACAGGGCTGCTCTGTTAAATGAGCAGACTTACAGGGTGAGCACCAGCACGTCCCCACTGTGGCCAGGACGAGAACACGGGGCTCTGCGGCGCGGCTGGCGCACACTCACAACGCTGTGCTCACGGCGGCCATGGTGCATGGCTTGCCCCTCACAATCACTTACACGATTACTAAAAACACCTGTGTCCCTACTGCATGAACTGTTCCGTGACCAGTTGTCCCACCCCCCCTGGTCGCTCCACTGGCCAGTAACTCTTTCCTGAGGACATTTTTGAGTGGACTACCTGCTCGAAGTTGCCGGCTCTGCTGAGACACACAGATGCTGCACTGCTAGAAGCTGAGGGACCAAGTGCCGCCCAGACACGAAAGGCCTTCCCCCCAAGAAAGCAGCAGGGCAGAAAAGTGTCGTTTCTTTCCTCCCTCGTTTTATTTGTTTCCTTTTACTCCCATCTCCCTTCCCATTCTTCTCCCCCAAGCCCATAGGTGACCATTCTTTTGTGTTAATCTTTTTCTTTGTGTTCTTGCAAAGTGAAGATTTTTTTGTACTAATTTACATATCAACACTGCATTACCCCTCTCACTCTGCTTCTGACTTTTTTCCTGAGCTCTATATTTTATGATCCATGCCATTGCCTTGTGTGTCTCGTCACTTGGATCTGCTTCAGGGGACTGCTGGCCTGTGTCCACCACTGCATCCATCAGTTCTCCCAGGGGTGAACACCACCTCATAGGCACCTCCAGGGACCTGGGTAAGAGCCTGCAGGGGATGGGGATCAGGCCCTCACACAGTGTCAGGGCTTTACAGGAGCTCTGCGGAAGGCTCCAGCTCAGCTGCACCAGCAGAGGGGAGTGTGTGAATCCCCACACACCACTGTCCACTGACATCCAGCTTTCTAGTTTTCTACCAGCTAAGAGGCAGAAATAGAGTTCATTGTGGATTCTTACCAAACCTGCCAGAACCACGCCTGCTAAAACAGCAAGGGAGGTGTTTGTCACAGTAAGTTGAGCTGAATAGAAACAATTGCTCATTAATAAGAATCTTCAGCCCTGATTGGTGTGGCTCAGTGGGTTGGGAGTCATCCACAAACCAAAAGGTTGTGTGTTCAATTCCTGGTCAGGACACATGCCTGGGTTTTGGGTGGCAGGTCCTCAGTTGGGGACATGGGAGGCAACTGATTGTTTCTCTACTCAATGTTTCTCTCCCTCTCTTTCTCCCTCCCTTCCCCTCTCTCTAAAAAATAAATAAAGTCTTTAAAAAACAAGTAAGAATCTTCACAAGGAGACCTCACTGCCTTGAGTTGTCACAGGCTGCTGGAGCACAAATATCACATGCTGGCTTGCAAAATGCCATGGACCCCGCCTGTTCTGGTGCGCAGAGGCTCCTCCCCAGGAAGCCGACCATTCAGGTAAGTGGCAACACAGTGGAGTTCTCATGTCACTCCACTTCTATTTGTGATCACACGGTCCTACTACCCGACGACTATTACGCACAGCTCATACCACATGTGACTGCCATGTGATCTGACAGCGCCTGAAGCAGTCTGTACCTGTTCAATGAGTCCCAGCAAGGTCAAATTGCTCTAGAGGTTGCTAAACACTTACTCTTAAATCTCTGTGCTAACTTCATCACGGTCCAGAAACCAAGAGCTAGAGACTAACCTTGATCTGCAGACTACACCCTGAGTGTGGGACAGAGTGTGGAAACCAACCGTCCACCCTCCCCCCAAAAATCATAGTTTCATGTGGCACTTAAACAACCATGGGACTGGGGCTCTAATAACAATACCAATAACACCTTATGCTTACGTAATGTTTACTCTCTGCCAGGCACTGCTCTGAACACTTTACAAATAGTAACTCCTTTAACCCTTACCATACAAGGCCTACTATTATCCTCATTTCAGAGGAAGAAACTGAGGTATGGAGAGGGACAGTAACTTGCCCAGGGTCACAGTAAGTAGCAGATTCAGGATTTGAACTCAACACTCTACTAAGCTGACTCCCACATGACCTGGCCTCCTCCACCTGTTCCCTCATTTGTAAGGTGGAGTAAGGACTCCCAAAGGGCTGCTGATGAGATCAAATGAGCAATTAAAAACAAAAATAAAGACAAAGCATATCCTGTGCAATACAAACACCATCTACACAACACACAACTGCCTCCACACACGTGACCATGTCTCTGCACCACCCACCCACTTTCACACCAGCTGTGGGCTGGGGGTGGTGTCATGGGCTCCATCAGAGAGATGAGGATAAGGCTTAGAGAGACTATGTGAGGTGGCTATGGGGACTCATTCCCCATCAGCCACCTTATTCCTCAACCACCCCCCTCTCCTTCACAAAGAGAAGGCCAGCAGATGGGAACTAGTCTCAAGCTCCCCAGAGGACTCATGGACTCTGGTTTCTAAACAGCCTGGCTGTAACTGTCGGATTTGAAAGTTGGCAAAAAGATGTCTTTCCAATCCATCTAATAACTCATTGAAAGCCAATCAGACACCTCTAGGGATTCCACAAAGGCCAGTCGGCCTATCTCCCTCACCCTACCCTCCTCTGGCTGCAGCACCCTCCCCCACATTCCACAGCCCACCCCTTTACTCCATGACAGCTCTGCAGCTCCTCTCTCCAGCCCCATGCTCAAGCAGCGTCACAGAGACCCAATGGCAGGGAGAATGATGGGAAGCAGCAGCCAGGCCTGCCCTGTGTCTTCCAGGGGCTGGTTAGGCTGTACTCATTTTCCCAGGGCTTGCTGAATGCTTGCCTCCAGCAGAAGCCTGTACTTCCCACAAAGACCCACTATTCAGAGAAGGATTCCCTCCCAAATCTCCCCCCATGTCCTGCACATAGCCTTCACCAGGCCTGCTTCTCCCTTCCCCTCTCCAGCACCCACCCAGTCTTCCAGTCACCTGCCTTCACCCAGCTCAGGGTATAGTCTCCTCTGGGCGGCCACGCCTGCTCTGTGTGATCTATACTGCTGCACACCTGCTCCTACAGGTGTGGGCTTTCCAAACAGACAATAAAGTCCAAAGGGGCAAGAGCCATCTTCTTTTTGCCCTTTTGAGAATATCACAGAGTTCTGCAATCAAAAGCGCTTGCCGAGCACTCCCGGCCAAGATGGAGGCATAGGTAGTCACACTGTGCCTCCTCGCGCAACC
>PVIA01015844.1:0-21188 GCA_004024845.1 Tonatia bakeri | reverse complement strand
CTCCATTCCCCAGCAATCCCCACACGGTTGTCCATGTCCATGAGTCCTTTTTCTTTTTTGCTCAATCCCTCCACCCCTAAACCTTCCCCCCAACTAGCCATCATCCTGCTCTCCATCTATGAGTTTGTCCCCATTTTCATTTTACCTCTTGAAATTCTTCTTGCTGATATGATATTACTCAAGTTACACCAGTTTTCTTTTGATTAGAATTTTCATGGTACATCTTTTAATACCTTCGGACTTTAAAATTTTTCTTCTTAAATTTAAAATGCATTTTTTATAAGAGAAACATAATTTAATTTTATTTTTCTGGATCTAAAATTTGATCTTTTACTTTTAGTCAAATTACTGATATATTTGAGCTTACATCAACCATTATAATAGTTTATATGTTGTTGAATTTTTGTTCTTTTCCAAATTTCTGCTTCACCCCTTTTAAATCTCTTTGAATTAACTAGATTGCTTTTATTATCCCATTTTATGTCCTTTATGAGCCTTTGGATATTGACTTTTTTGTTTTTACCATTTCTTTAGTGGATGCCTTTAGAGATTTCAACACGCATCCTTCACTCATGAAATCTAATATTTTTCAGCAATGTTATTATTTCCAGTACTGCAAGAAATTTAGGATATTTAAAATTAATTTGCCCCTTTCATGTTTTATGCTCTTTCTTCTCATTGCACAAACATGCATACATATGCATTTCTACAGAAGACATTATTTTATACACCAATCATTTAGGTTTATCTATATCATTACTCTCTCTGCTCCTCTCCATTTGTTTTTCCTGTTCTGTACTTCCATATGAGATTACTTCCCATTTGCCTAAAAAAAACCCTCATCTTATTATTTTCTTCAGTGCAAGGCTGCTGGTGATGATTTCTATATTTTGAGAAGTTCTTTATTTTGTATTCTTTTGTGAAAAAGACTTTTACCAGGCAAAAAAATTCATTATATTCTGGTTTTTACTTCTTTTTTGAAAACTAATTTTTTTACAATAGTCCTATTGCACCTGTTTTTAAGGAGTTGTGTTTTAATTATTTTCTGTTCTTTATCTTTTGTTTTCAACAATTTTACTATGATACACCCTGGAATGGATTAATTGTATTTTCTCCACTTGAGATGCATTGAATTTCTTGACTCTGTGGTCTGATGCTTCTTATCTACTTGAATAATCATTGTATAAGCCATTTTGATTTTAAATATTTTTTCTGAGCTATTTCCTATTTTCCTCCTGCAATTCTAGTTACATATATGCTATACTTTGAAATGACATCCCATATATTTTTACTCTTTCCTGTAACTTTCATCCTTTTCTTTCTCTATAATGTACTGTGGATATATTCTTCTTATCTAAACTTCAGTTCAAGAATTTACTCTGTAGCTGTGGCAAACTGGCAGAAAAAACCATTCTTAATTCAGTCATTTCATTTTTCAGTTTAATAATTTCCATTGAATCATTTGCAGTTTCAAGTATATTGCTGAACTGCTCCATCTTGCCATCTAACTTCTTGAATGTATTAATCAAAGTTATTTTTAAGATCCTGTCTCATAACTTCATCATCTAGATTTCTGTTAGGTCTGTGCTATTGTTTGTGATTTCCCTGGGTATTTATAGTCTTATTTCTTGGTCTGCTTAATAATTTCTATTTGAATGCATCCTGTTATGTTTGATGAATTATAGAGAATCTGAGACTCTAGATGTTGTTAATTTCCCACAGAAAGGATTTATTTTTGCAAGTGGCAGGCAGTTAGATCAAAGGCAGTTGGAGTAGAGGCAGATCATCTTAATCCAATCAGGGCTTCAGTGTTTTTGGAAATGGTTTATGTCTTCTTCACTGCCGTTCCTAATGTGTAATCCTCGGGGGTTTAAAATAAACACTTGGTTTGTTCACACACACATATTCCTCTGGACAAGCCTTAAACTTCCAAGTCCAATTTTTGTACACAAAATCTGTAGCTCTGCTTAGCTTCTGATCTTCTCAATTGCCATTTTCTTCTCTTATCTGCCTCTTTGCTGCCACTTTTGAGTCAGCACATTCTGTAAGAAAAAAAGTAATGCACAACCACCTCTCTGTGCTGCTTTTATTTGAATCTTGGCTGCTCAAGTCCTTGTTGCCTTCAAACAAAATTTTTTGGTTTTGTTTGTTTTTTTTTAACCGCCTTTGCCAGCTTCTCTAGTTCTCATGGTAGACCTGTTCTGCCACCACCTGTTGTCTAGTTCACCACTGCCACAGGGTAATACTTCTCAGTGTTTTCCTTGAACTCCTAATCCTCTTACTTAATGTAAGGTTTTGAACCCAAGCTTTAGAGATGGGACTATAAACAGACATATTTTCTTCTCCATTGCCAATCCTGTCTCCTACATTTTATTATTTTTATTACTTTTATAGTGCTACGGCAAAAAAACATTTTTATTATATTCTGCCATCCAAATATTCAGGCTCATGTTAGTGACAGGTTTTCTATCAAGTTTGGTTAATGTTTACCCCACGTCTTTCTGACAGAGCTTCCTTAACCATCACTTGGCTGAAGTCATCCTTCAGTAGTTTTTTAAACGGTTCTTGGGGACAGTATTTCCTGAGTTCTTGAATGCACAGAACTGTTTGTTATAGCCTTTACACCTTTATGCTGTGAAAGAGAGTTCGCTGGTTACAAAATCCATAGCTCCCTCTTTCACAGTATCCTGCAGATGTCTTTTATGTTCTAGGTAACTATATGTTACATGTTATGCCACTTCAATTTGTAGATTAAAGTTTTCTCTTACCTCAGGAAAAATTTTCTTGTTATATCGTATATGTTTTACTCTTTTCTATTATTTGTGTGTGTGTGTGTTTGGGAGTATAATTGCGTGTGTGTGTGTGTATCATTTGCTTTTCTTTGTCATATGCACACATAATTTACATAATTTTGTTTTATTTATTCTTCTCATTTCTACTCTTCATGTATACTGTGCATTCTGTAGTACTTTTTCCTTTCTCTGCTAATCTTACTTAATCTATTTAATGATAGAATTTTTTCCTCTTATTTATTAAGCACTGCAAGGTCACATTTCATCTGTTCCTGCTTTCTCACTGTTTTCCGCCTTGAAGTCTTTCAATTCTGTTTAGCAGTCTGTTGTCATCCAGATTATTCTTTTATTTTATATTACTGAGAAAATAGTTGTCAACAATTTTTACCTGCCTCATGGACAATTTTTCTTTATGAATATTCATCTCTTAAAGAATGTTTATATACCAGACACATAACTCCTTTTATCACTTATTTTTAAATGAGTTTGGTTTTCTTAGACTAGCCATTTGCAAAACTGTCCCATATGTGTGGAGGGTCCATACATATATATCTACTAAGATGCTAAAGCTTGGCCACCTATTGGAAATATGGCTTGCTTTTGGAATTAATTAGAAAGTTGTCCTCCATGTGTCTGAACCACATCAGATTTGGAAGTGACTTCTGCAGTCATCCCATTAATCATTTCTACAGTGCTGCTGTACACCAGGCGTTTCCCTTCAGACGGCTCCTCTCACCTGCAGCCAGTGTGCACTTGGTGGGACCTGCTGTGGTGATTCTAGACTCACTGTGAGATCTCTCCTTGGCTTCCCTTAACTTTCTCCTCTATGGGCCATGCCTATATTTTGCCAGTATCTTACATATATTTTTTAGTTTTTTTTCTTGCTTCACTGAAAATAAAGCTTTTGTTTTTTATTTTTCTTCTTCCTTTTGAGTAGTTCCAGAAGGGAAAGTGAAAATGTTTTGAGAACCCAAGGCATATCTTGTCTTGCACATTTACCCTTTTGAAGATGGTGGCTGCATATGTGCGTGCAGAGTGGAGAAGAAGGGAGATTTACATTTGCTGTTTGAGGTATGCACAATAAACAGACAGAGGCCACTGGGAGGCTTGATGAAAAAAGTCTGGGGTCTATGGGGAACACTCTAACTGAAAACAAAGAAGCAAGACCAATGTGTGAAGATCTCTACTAAATACATGTATTGGTCCAAGTGGAATGGATTATATTTTAGGGACTGAAGCGAAAAAGAATGAGATTCTGCTCCACTGTTGGTATCTGGTAAAAACAGACTGTGGCAGTCAGTTATAGCTGGCTTACAACATGGTCCAAATGTTAGGAACTATGATCTATTGAGGATCAGAAGTAACTCTTTGGGGATCAACATTAAAAGAGCAACATTTTAGATGTTTAAGAAGTAGAAGAAACAGAAGAGATGTGTTACTTGTTGGAACTATTTGCCAAATCTGTCTCTACATGGCATGGACTCAGCAATGTGGTGCCAGGATAGCAACTTGAAACAAAACCTGATTTATAGATACTTGGATGGTGGGGAAGGGAGAAAGACTGGGAGAGAGAGGGAGAGGCTAAATCAGAAATGATTTCATGTTCATTTCCAAAAATCTGTTTGCACTGTATGCAAGAGAACCCGGGACCACTCAGGCCAGGGAAGACATGCCCACATAGATCTGGGATGGATGATGGATGAGAGTTCCATGCATGAACTGCCTCCCAGGTTAAGTGGGGAGATGAAAATCCCTCTCAAAGACTCATGTGCCAACTCAGTCACAGAATAATATTGACAGTTGTAATGCACATAATATTTTTGTTGTTTTAAGTATTTCATTTACTTACATTTTTAATTGTAGCATTTTGACATTTCAAGTATTCATAGGAATGATGATACGTACAAATTCTGTGAATTTAAACATCAGAGAATTTGAATTTTAGAATGCAAGAAGTGATCTGCAACAATAAAGATCTTTGCAGATGCTTCACAGAAAGCAGAGAGGAATATTCTGAACTCTGCTGTCAGAATCACAGGTATAATTACAGAGTCACCAACTGTCCGTTTTGTCTCTTTGGGGTGGTAATAACTTTCTGTACATTATGTAATCCACTGAGGTTATGTAAGAATCCCACTACAGTGTGGGAGTCAGATAATAGGTTATCACAGATTAACCGCAAAATGACAGCTCTGTGTGTGTGTTTTCAATGTCAGATCCTGTGGGAACTGTTGCTATCAGAGGTGAGAGATTAATTTCCGCCTTATAAGGACATTAATCCCCTTGAATTTTTAAATGAAAGAGAGAACCTGATGAAGGCATTCTTATGTATCTTAAGATAATTCCTTTTTCTGGTGCAGAGGAAGGATCAGGATGGACAGTTCCCATTTAAGGCAATCATGTAAACATTTAAAATAAAAACTGTTAAGCCTACATGGTATTAAGAAGAAAACGCCTGTGGTCACCCCTGGCAACCGCACGCCAGTCTGACTACCTATTAGCCTGCGGTTACAGTGTGAAGCCAGCAAGAGAAAAATGTCTTTCCTTCAATAATAAATAGAGACTGGCTTAAAATTTGTCATAAAACAATGATTTACATTATCTGGAAAACTTCTCCAGTGCAATATATGCAAAATTTAATCATACATAAAGTCATTTGGGTTTTAATCTGAAATCCCCAATTAAAAAAAATTAAGTCAGTTTCAAATGGAACTTTCTCAGAGATCATTCTATATATGGCCCTCTAGTTTAGGTTACTACTTATTACCTTAGTAGTTTTGTTCATCTGTAACTGGAACATAATAATACTTAGTACTATTTATTTGAAAAAACTTTTCTGATTATTGGATAAGAAATATTCTAATGTAGTTACAGTACTCACTCTAGAGCCCATGGGGGTTCACATTAAGATTTAGTCATATTATAGGATGCATATCATAGGGTGGATAGGCTCTGACAAGGGTCTGCAATTTTATAAGTTTTGAAAACTCCTGAGGAAAAAAAGTGGTACTAATAGAAGATATATATGTATATATACACACATTTATAACACATATATAATCACATGCATGCATGTATTATTTGTATATACACATATATTGTATGCCTATATTCCGCATAGGTTTTATATATTATATATACAAATGTTATATATAATATGTGTATGCACATGTATATGTACACACACACACACACACACACATATACATGTATTATAGAATTGTTAAATTTTGAGGAGCATCAGTGACCAGTACCAAACTATTTTCAGCATTATTTCTTTGTAATTGTAGCCAGGTAATTCCTAGCCTGGGGTACAGTAGTGTTAGAATTATAGAATCACAATGCACTTTCTTCGACTGCATTCTGACACACAAAGATTGTTTGTGCCTCCAGAGTTTATCCTATGATCTATGTCATAACTTAGGGTCTTGGAGTGAATACCGGTCCCTCTCAGCATCCTCCACCTTACACAGGAAGTACACAGAAGTTGCTCATGCATATTTGCAATGCAGTCCTGAGCTGAGGTCTGCCTTTGCTTCTGCAAATACACTGTCTTTCCCCTCTTTGGCCCAGTTCTGCTTCCATAACCTGCCACACACACTCCAGGGCAGTCAACCTCTGTTGCTCTTACATGGGCCAGATTCAGCCAAGGTTGGGATGTCTCATTATCTGTGATCTCTGCCCATTATCCTCCACTCTCCACCTCCAGTGCTCCTCAAATCCCCCACCTGGGAGGCTATTCTACTCTCTTCTTTGCTTTCCTGGTCTTTATTCATATCTCCCAAGATGTTCTTCAATTTATGTTTCAAGGTAAATGAATCAGACTAGTAATTCCCTTAGAACGTAAGGGAGCCAGCTAAACATAGGGATGAAATGCTCTGAGAGGGAGTGTGGGTGGGAATAGTGAGGCAAAAAGAACTCACGTGCAAACACATTTTGTCTCTAACACACAAATGTTCTCTATGAATATGAAATCATTTCTCTTTATCACATAAACATATTCTAGGTTCTCACATGCCTACATTTTAAGTTAATGCTTAAACTGAAATCTTTCTTAAGAAGAAATAAAGGAACAAAGTAGAACCTCTTAAATTTTAATATTCACATGAATCACGAGGAGATCTTGTTGCAAAAATAGAGGATCTGATTCCTTAGGTCAGTTGAGTAGCCTGAGATTCTGCCCTTCCCCATTGTTCCCTGGGGTTGCTTATGAGGCTCAAGTTCACACTTAGAGTAGCAAGGCTACAAAACAAAGAGATCCCAAATATTTCATACTTTCTAATTTAAGAAATATTTTAAATGGAGGTTTCCAACTTATGTTTATGAATTGGTACAATGATACTACACTTTCTCAGCTTGAAGCCTTTGAAAAATACATCGAGTTTCCTCTGTTAGAGTGGCCAGGTCACATGATCTGCCATATGCCCCGCCCCAGCCCACCCCAGTGGTGAGCGTCAGGAGTCTCAGGGAGCAGAGAGGTGAGACTTGCTCTCTGACTTCTTCCCTACCTTCATTTAGCATGAATGCTGCTCACAGCTACCACACCACCAGCTCTCTCTCAAGAATGGTTGGAGTACGTGAGGTGAGAATTCTTGAGTAGAATATGTAAACAAGATTATGAACTCTCATTTTTTGAAAGCTAGAGAGAACTTGTTTACCTGTTTGGTTCTCTTATTAAAAGGTTCTTTATTGGTAGCAAATCAAATCAAATGAAAGACAGAAGAAATAATATCACATCACAGCTGGAAAATAAATACCCAAGTGATGAGTACCAAGCATGGCAGCTCACAGGATAAGGATATCAGTGGGAGCCACGTGGAACCTTAGGAGAAGCTGAGGTTAGAGCCAGATTCAACATGACCTTTGAAAGTATTATGGTCGAAGCGGTGTTCTTGCGGTGTCTAAAGGAAAGGAATTTCCTGAGACCTGAATGGGAGGATGTGATTCTGTGGTATGGTCTATTGATGATGTATAATTAAGGAGGTTCCCCTCCTGACTTCCCAATGTCCCATCCCCATTCATCTTGCCATTGAAAAATTCCAATCTTATCATCAGTGGGACCAGGATGAAGGACCCTGCCCAGAGTTTATACTCCATATTAAAGTCCAGTCCAGTCCAGCATATGGTAGCTCAGCATGTGTTTTCAGCTGTTGTCCACTTCAGTCTCCCTCCTGGAGCCTGCATGTGGAGTTGCATGGCCATGGGCCAGGTAGCTGCTAGGGTCACACAGCCAACAAATGAGTGCCTCACTAGGTAGATGAGAGAGCTCTTTGTCCCCCTGGGGTTATAACTAAGAGCTTGCGTTTGGGATGGATGGTCTAGGTGCTTTCTCAAAATGACCAATTTCCCAAGTTCCAGCAGGCTTTGGATAGGGTTCATCCCTCTGTGGTCCCCAACAATTCAGTACCCGAGGGGTAAAGGAGGAGTGTTAATCCCATTGGTGAAACAATGCTATGATCCCCTGGAGTGTGAAAAGCTGTAGCTTCCTAGCGAAGTGAACAGGCTCCTGCTCGCCAGTTTATTAAGCTCAGTGTCTAGTCTCTTTTGCTCCCTTAATATCTAGCTAAACACTGATGATACCAAAAGGAAGAGAAAAAACATGGAGTAGTGTCAGTAAGCCCAGTAAGATGAAGGAGATGAGCAGAGAAAATAAGAGATGTGTGGGATGGGCTTGTCTCTAGAGGTACTTGCATATAAGCACACACAAGAGCGTACAGTTCCATCTCAACATTCAGAAGTCTTTCCTGGATGAGATTATGGCTGTAGATTATAAGAGCTGAAATTGGAAAAAATGAAGACAAAAAGATTTCTATAACTAGGAGACTGGGCATAGAGAACTGAGGCCTTAAATAGGTTGAACCACCTATGAGAGAAAATGTGATGCCAAATAGAATATCTTGCTGTCTTCTGCTCTGAGAGTCAGAAGATGTATCCACAGAGACTGATGTTTGGGAGGTGCTGGCCCCTCCATGAGTAGACTGGAGACTGGCAGCCCTCTCATGTTCCCATCCAACATGCAGATGGCGGCAGGGTGATGGGTACTGCTCTGTTCACTTGGAGTCACAGACATTTTCAAGCTGTGTGGCCTTGGGTGAGTGGCTTAACCTTTCTGACTCTCAGTTTCATCTCCATGTAAGATAATCCTAATACCTCCTCTCTTGCATTCTTGTTATATGAGTCAATAATAATGACTTGACATCTTTTACCCTGTGTCTAGCTCATAGATAAAACTTAGTAAGTGGTTATTGCCACTGCTAAAAAGTTACTTGATGTAAAATTATAGCATAAAATAACAACATGAACTATAACTTAAATCCATTTCATACATGGTGTTGGTAATAATGAAGGCGGAAGGTAAAAACACATAGTTTTGTGGTCCAGAAGGTTTTCATGAATCTATCAAACCATGCCACAAGTTTATGATGCCAGCAGCATGGTGCTGGCTTTTACACTATGAAACAAACTCAGCCATTCCAAATCTGCCAAATACTTTCAAGAACTGGAAATTGGTTTTATCCCGGTTACCATTTTGGAAGGAAATAGTTAAATCCCTTCTGAGCTTCATTTACCAGCTGGGAAGCAAACAGGTGAAGACAGCACAAGTTGTTCAGATTTATTAGAAATGTAAGAAGACAGTTAATTATCCAGTGAGAAGTAAATGTATAACCGGCTAGGTAAGTATATAAAGAAAGACATGAAGTAAGTGGTATTGAAATCAAAAATCAAAAATTGGTAGTTGAGGGCCATAGTTAGTAAATCTAGAATTTAGTAAGAAGTTGATACACCAGACTTGCTCTTTCAGAAATAGATATTATAAATTATAAACACCTCAATTACTGATTCATTTAGATAATATTTTTGACGTATTTTCTTTAGAGTCTGTAAAAACAAAGAACAAAAGCATTTAGCATGATGATTCACTGAAACATATTGTCAATTCTCTTCTCAAACTAAATTCCATTATCCTGAAGGTTCAGAAGGGTATCATGTACATCGTTGTTTCAGTATGTGTGCTTTTTGTGCCTCTGCAATGTAGTCAGTGTTCAGTAAGCTCTTCACATATCTGCTTTAAAAAACTAGAAGCACTCACAGCAGTTCTATTAAGAAAGGCTACAAAAGTTACTAGGTGTTTTTAAATAAAACACTTGCTTTACTCCAGTACCCTTCTTACAAATGTGAACTCACTTTGTCCTCACAGCAGTCCTTTGGCGAAAGTACTGTTACCACACAGTACATCTTTCACAGATGAGGTGACTGAGGCCTGAAGCTGGAATTAACTCTCTCTTGCAGAGCTGAGCTTCAACCCAAGAGTCCCGGTCCGGACTCCCTGTCTTGAGCTGCCATTCAGTACTGCCTTGGCTCATCTTTTTCTTTTAACTGAAATTTATTTTACTTTATTTTTATTTTTCAATTAGTTTAATTTCAATGCTATTTTGTATTGGTTTCGGGTGTACAGCATAGTGGTTAGACAAGCATATACTTTACAAAGTGGTCCTTTCGGTATTTCCAGTACCCACTGAGAGGGTCAGGCCAGTTTCCCAGCCCGCCAGACTGCTCAAGATCCAGTCAGACCAGTTTTCCAACATGCTGGACTGAGCATGACTCAGTTATCCCAACTCAACTGATAGCTGGAGGCTTGATGGAAACTCCTTCCGAGCACAAGACATCTGGCGCCAGCCCTGATGGTGGGTGGTCAGACTGACCTTCCTGCACCTGGGAACAGCCTGGCCCTTTACTTAACCATTGTCTTGACTCAAGTTCTGAAACCCCGGGGCAACAGTCCAGAAGAGCAAGAGACTAACCCCACCCTCTTTCCCACACAAACCCGGTGCTTTTTCTTTTAAAATCCCAGTCTTGCCTTCCCCCTGGGGCTGCAGCCTGTCTAGACTCAGGCTTCCTGTAAGTGCAGCATCAAATAAAGGCACTTGGATCAGATCATTCGCTCCTCCCGTCTCTATCTATCATGCATTTCTAACACCCACCTGGCACCTTACACAGTTACCACAGTATTATTGACTGTATTCCTTCTGCAGTACTTTACCTCGCCACGACTATATTGTGACTTGGCTCCATCTTAAAGATGTACACTTCTCAGCATTTAAGTGCCACCGTCGTCGACCTGATTTTATTTATTTATTTTTGAACCTCGAGGGCACAGAGCTGAGTTAACCACATGGTAGATTTCTATCATGTGTTTCTGCAAGTACTTCTTTTGTTTGATCATATTTTGTTTTTCTCCTTCCCATCTCCACCATAATGTACTTAACATGCCGCTCTCCAAGCTCTCCAAGTCCTCTTTCCTGTGTTTATGTAAATGCATGTAACTGTCTGAAAACTTTCAGAATATTTGATTGTGTGTTTGAAAAATTACATAAGTTGTACTGTGCCATGGGTCTCCTTCTGCTTCATTTCCTTTTCTTTTCCATTTCAAATCCTTCTGATGTAGCTATGTTCTCAAAGTAAAATGAGCTCACATTTCTGACTGTTGCAGGGTATGCTACTGAATGCATGTACTACTAATTGCCTTTCATCCCCTGAGCTGCATCTTGTCCCTTCCAACTCCTCATGACCACAACTAACAGTGTGATGAATAGTCTTCTACATGTGTTATGATGGATTGGACAAGAATCTCTCTAGGATAAACCTAGAGATTCAATTACTAAATTCCATTCATATTTAAGTATTTTTGGATCTCTCTTTAGCTGAGCTATACCAGTTTTTACTTCCATCCTTCTCCACATGCAGATCAACACTTCTGTTATTCAAATGCCTAACTTATCCCAGTGTCATAGATACAAAGGCTAATATGTTTATAATAAGATGTTTAACTTTCTAAGTGTTAGGTTGGGCAGGGTAAGACAAAAGTTATAATCAATTATATTGTTTGGACTACAAAGATGGCACCTGGACTACAAGCCAAGATGGTAGCTGACCTATAACCCACAAGAGGTGCTGACATCGGACCAGGAACCACCAATGATATGTGGCTTCTTTGTCCACCAAGAACCAATCCTTGGCTCCGGCAGGAAGTCAAACCATACAAAACCCCCTCCCTCTGTCTTCTCCGGTGCAAACTTTCTCAGCTCTCTCCCTCTCTCCCTCCCTGAGGGTGGAGAAAGTTTTGCCCAGGAGCACAAACCCCAAAATAAAGCTCTTCTGCCTATTTTCTGTGGCTAATTGGCACTCATTCCTCAGCGGGGTCTAAGAAAACCTTACACTAAGATTCAAAGCCAGAACTCACTCCATTCATTTCCATCATTATTTCTCAAGATTGAGCCGGTGGTGTGGTAGCATAGGCAGCACTGGACTGCACTGAAGGCAGAGAAGAAGGTGGAGAGCCCTGGCTCACCCTCTGTTCCACTGAGATTCCTGTTGACATGAGGAGAGCACAGGGAGAGTGTGGCAGAAGGTGTGAAGGCGGATGCTCTAAGAGAATAAACTCAGTGTATTATTCAGAAGTCTGAAACTAAGGAAGTGTCACATCAATATACTACTCATTAATGTATTTTATCACTTGTTTAAAATATTTCTTAGAGTTTATGAAATATTTTTTAAATATTTTATTTATTTATTTTTAGAGAGGGAAGGGAGGGAGAAAGAGAGAGAGAGAGAGAGAAACATCAATGTGTGGTTGCTGGGGGACATGGCCTGCAACCTAGGCATGTGCCCTGACTGGGAATCGAACCTGCGATGCCTGGTTCGCAGCCCGCGCTCAATCCACTGAGCTACACCAGCCAGGGCAGAGTTTATGAAATATTTTTTATATTCTGAAATAATTTAAATATCATTCTTATTCTCTTATTGTCTTTAGAAATTTTACCTTTCACATTTATATATTTTATGAATTTGAAATTTGTTTTGAGATGATTTTTGACATGAAAATCTTGCTTTATTTTATTACCATATATCAGCTAATATTGCCAACACCATCTAGTTAATAATCCATATTATCCCTAATCATTTTTGATGATACATCTGTTACATAGCAGATTTCCAAGTCTGTTTCTGGGATCTCTATCCCGTTCCCTCATTCTATATGCTCTTGTGCTAGACTAGCTTTATTATTCTTATTATTGAAGATATGTTCATTATTTGTGGAAATTTATTATTTTATATAATTTTTAGAACCAATAGAAAAGTTCTTTCCAAAATTCTGTTGAGATATTTATTCTAATTGGTTTAACCTAATTGAAAAATTTATGGAGATTGATAATTTTATAATTCAGATATCCATCTACAAAGCAAGTATTTATATTTCATTTGGTTAGCTTTTGTAATATTCTTTAATAGAATTTGAATACAGATTGTGGAAATCATTTATTAAGGTATTTTCCCTTCTTCATAAGGTATTTTCCCTTCCCTTCCTTTGGTTTGGTCTTCAAACCAAATAAGTGGCACTTTCTTTTCTTTTTTTTTTTAATTTTATTTTAATCATTGTTCAAGCACATTTTTCTGTCCTTTACTCCAATTCCAGCCCACCCACCCAGCCCTCCCCACCTCCCTCCCACTTCCCCCTCCCCAGTTTTTGTCCACGTGTCCTTTATATTTGTTCCTGTAAACCCTTCCCATTCTCCCCTGAAATTCCCTCCTCTCTCCCTTCCGGTCACTGTCAGCCTGTATTCTATTTTAGTGTCTTTGATTATATTTTTCTTGTTTCTTTGTTTTGTTGTTTAGGTTCCTATTAAAGGTGAGGTCATATGGTATTTATCTTTCACTGCCTGGCTTATTTCGCTTAGCATGATGCTTTCCAGCTCCATCCATGCTGTTGCAAAGGATAGGAGCTCCTTCTTTCTTTCTGCTGCATAGAATTCCATTGTGTAAATGTACCATAGTTTTTTGATCCATTCATTTACTGATGGGCACCTAGGTTGCTTCCAGCACTTAGCTATTGTAAATTGTGCTGCTATGAACATTGGGGTGCAATGGTTCTTTTGGATTGGTGTTTTAGGATTCTTAGGATATAGTCCCAGCAGTGGAATTGCTGGGTCAAAAGGCAGATCCATTTTTAATTTTCTGAGGAAGTTCCATACTGTTTTCCATAGTGGTTGTACCAGTCTGCAGTCCCACCAACAGTGCACTAGTGTCCCCTTTTCTCCACAACCTCCCCAACACTTGTTGTTTGTTGTTTTGCTTATGATGGCCATTCTGACTGGTGTGAAGTGGTACCTCATTGTGGTTTTAATCTGCATCCCTCTGATAGCTAGCGATATTGAACATCGTTTCATGTGATTTTGGATCTTCTGTATGTCCTCCTTGGAGAAGTGTCTGTTCAAGTCCTTTGCCCATTTTTAAATGGGTTGCTTGTCTTCTTAGAGTATAATCGTGTAAGTTCTTTATATATTTTGGAGATTAAGCCCTTGCCTGAGGTATCATTGGCAAATATGTTTTCCCATACAGTTGATTCTCTTTTTATTTTAATATTGTTTTCTTTAGCCATGCAGAAGCTTTTTATTTTGATGAGATCCCATTTGTTTATTCTTTCCTTTATATCCTTTTCTCTAGGGGACATGTCAGTAAAAATGTTTCTGTGTGAAATATTATAATTTCCTGCCTATGTTCTCTTCTAGGACTTTAATGGTGTCATGGTTTATATTTAAGTTTTTTATCCATTTTGAATTTATTTTTGTGTAAGGTATAAGTTGGTGTTTGAGTTTCATTTTTTTGTAAATAGCTGTCCAGTTCTTCCAACACCATTTGTTGAAGAGGCTATTGTTACTCCATTTTATGTTGCTGCCCCCTTTGTCAAATATTAATTGACCATAGAGACTTGGGTTTATTTCTGGGCTCTCTGTTCTGTTCCATTGGTCTATGTGCCTCTTTTTATGCCAGTACCAGGCTTTTTTGATTACAGTGGCCTTGTAATATAGTTTAGTATCAGGTATTGTGATCCCTCCTACTTTACTCTTCTTTCTCAAAATTGCAGCAGCTATTTGGGGTTGTTTATGGTTCCATATAAATTTTTGAAGTGTTTTTTCTACATGAAATATGCCATTGGTACTTTAATAGGTATTGCATTGAATGTGTAAATTGCTTTGGGTAGTATGGACATTTTGATGATGTTAATTCTTCCAATTCATGAACACGGTATATGTTTCCATTTGTTTGTGTCTTCCTTGATTTCTTTCTTCAGTGTTATGTAGTTTTCTGAATACAGGTCTTTTACCTCTTTGGTTAGGTTTATTCTTAGGTATTTTATTTTTCTTTTTGCTATATCAAATGGGATTTTTTTCTTGATTTCTGCTTCTGCTGTTTCATTGTTGGTGCACAGAAATGCCTTTGATTTCTGGGTATTGACTTTGTATCCCATTGTTTTGCCAAATTCATTTATTAGGTCAAGTAGTTTTTTGGTAGAGTCTATACGATTTTCTATGTACACTATCATGTCATCTGCAAACAGTGACAGTTGTGTTCCCTCTTTTCCAACTTAGGTGCCTATTATTTCTTTTTCTTGTCTGATCTCTGTGGCTAAAACTTCTAGTACTATATTGAATAGAAGTGGTGAAAGTGGACAGCCTTGTCTTATTCCTGATCTTAGTGGAAAAGATTTTAGTTTTTGTCCATTGAGTATGATGTTGGCTGTAGGTCTCTCATATATGGCTTTTCTTATGTTGAGGAATGCTCCCTCTATTCCCACTTTGCTGAGTGTTTTTATCATAAATGGGTGCTACATCTTATCAAATGCTTTTTCTGCATCTATTGATATGATCATGTGATTTTTGTCTTTGCTTTTGTTTATATTATATATTACATTTACTGATTTGCTAATATTGTACCATCCTTGCATCCCTGGGATGAATCCCACTTGGTCATGGTGTATGATCTTTTTAATGTATTGTTGGATGCAGTTTGCCAATATTTTGTTGAGGATATTAGTGTCTATGTTCATCAGCGATATTGGCCTGAAGTTTTCTATCTTTGTTGTGTCTTTCTCTGGTTTTGGGATTAGGATGATGTTGGCCTCATAAAAAGAGTTTGGGAGGCTTCCATCCTTTTGGATTTTTTGGAATAGTCTGTGAAGGATAAGGGTTAGCTCTTCCTTAAATGCTTTGTAGAATTCTCCTGTGAAACCGTCTGGTCCAGGGCTTTTGTGTGTCAGTAGTTTTTTCATTACTGCTTCAGTTTCATTTGGTGTTATTGGTCTGTTCAGGCTTTCTGCTTCTTTTTCATTGAGTTTTGAAAGATTATATTTTTCTAGAAATTTGTCCATTTCACCTAGGTTTTCAAATTTCTTGGTGTACAGTTCTCCATATTAATTTCTTACAATCCTTTGTATTTCTGTGGTATCAGTTGTAATCTCTCCTCTTTCATTTCTGATTGTGTTTATTTGGGTCTTCTCTCGTTTTTTCTTGATGAATCTGCTTAAAGGCTTGTCAATTTTGTTTATCTTTTCAAAGAACCAGCTCCTGGATTCATTAATCCTTAGAATTGTGCTTTTAGTTTCTATGTTATTTAATTCTGCTATCATCTTGGTTATTTCTTTCCTTGTACTTGCTCTGGGCTGTCTTTGGTGTTGCTCCTTGAGTTCTTGTAGACGTAGGGTTAGGTTGTTTGTTTGAAATGTTTCTATCTTTTTTAGGTAGGCCTGTATCACTATAAACTTCTCTCTCAGAACTGCCTTTGCTGTGTCCCATAAGTTTTGGATTGTTGTGAGTTCATTTTCATTTGTTTCCAGAAACCTTTTGATTTCTTCCCTAATTTCATTCTTGACCCATTCATTGTTTAATAGCATGCTGTTTAATCTCCATGATTTTGAGTGTTTTGGGTTTTTTTCCTTGGGGTTGATTTCTAGTTTCAGTCCCTTTTGATTTGAGAAAATGCTTGGTATGATTTCAATTTTCTTGAATTTGTTGAGGCTTCTTGTGGTCTCTCTTTGAAAATATTCCATGTACATTTGAAAAGAATGTGTATTTAGCTTCTTTGGGATGGAGGGCTCTCTCTATATATCAGTTAAGTCCATTTTCTCTAGGGCATTGTTCAATGCCACAATATCTTTGTTGATATTTTGTTTGGAAGATCTGTCCATTTTTGACAGTGGGGTGTTAAAGTCCTCCACTCTAATTGTGTTGCTGTCAATATCTTTCTTGAAGTTCTCTAAGATTTTCTTTATGTATTTGGGTGCTCCTATGTTGGGTGCATATATGTTTACAACATTTATGTTTTCTTGGTGTATTCTTCCCTTGAGTATTATGAATTGGCCTTCTGGGTCTCCCTTTATGGCCCTTTTTTTGAAATCTATTTTGTCCGATATGAGTATTGCTACCCGGCTTTTTTTCCCTGTCTGTTTGCTTGGAAAATTTGTTTCTAACCCTTCACTTTCAGCCTGTTCAGGTCTTTTATCCTCAGGTGGGTATCTTGTAGGCAGCATATGTGTGGGTCATGTGTTCTTATCCATTCACCTATTCTATGTCTTTTGATTGGAGCATTTAATCCATTTACATTTAAGGTTATTATTGATAGGTACTTATTCATTGTCATTTATGTGCCTGTGTTCCTCTCTCTCTTTTCCTTCCTTTCCTTAAAGCAGTCCCTTTAGTGTCTCTTGCAGAGCTGGTTTGGTGGAGGTGTATTCTTTTAGACTTCTTTTGTCTGGGAAGCTTCTTTTTTGGCCTTCTATCCTGGTTGAGAGCCTTACTGGGTAAAGTAGCCTTGGTTGCAGGCCTCTGGTTCTCATTACTTGGAATATTTCTTGCCATTCTCTTCTGGCTTGGAGCATTTCCATTGAGAAGTCAGCTGCTAACCTTATTGGGGCTCCCTTGTATGTTACTTCCTGCTTCTCCCTTGCTGCCTTTAAGATTCTCTCTTTGTCTAGAAATTTTGCCATTTTAATTATAATGTGTCTTGAGGTGGGCCTCTTTGAGTTCCTCTTGATTGGGACTCTCTGTGTTTCCTGGATTTGTGTGACTTTTTCCCTCATCATATTAGGGAAGTTTTCCATCAGTACTTTTTCAAATAGGTTTTCTATCCCTTGCTCCTCTTCTTCTCCTTCTGGTATCCCTATTATACAGATATTATTATGTTTCATATTGTCATGCATTTCTCTTAATCCCTCTTCATTCTTTCTGAGTCTCTTTTCCTTTTCTTGGTCTGTCTGGGTGTTTTTTTCTACTTTGTCCTCCAATTTGCTGATCTGATATTCTGCTTCATCAACCCTGCTTTTCATTCCTTCTACTGTGTTCTTCAGTTCAGAAATTGTATTCTTCATTTCCTCTTGGCCCTTGTTGATAGTTTCTATTTCCTTTTTCATGTTGATATAGTTTGCAGTGAGTTCATTGTAGTTTCCCTGTAATTTCTCGTAACTCATTGTGATCTGGTTGAGCTTCCTGATAATCATTGTTTTGAACTCAATATCTGATAGTTGAGTTGCCTCTATTTCATTTAGCATTCCTTCTGAGTCTTCCTCCTTTCCCTTCATTCGGGGATTGTTTCTTTGTCTTCTCATTGTTCATGAGACTCTTGTTAGCCTCTGTTTCTTAAATTAATCTGTTCTGGTTCCCTGAATTTATGGTGTGAACTTCTGTTGTAGAATACCTGTGAGGATCAGTGGTGCAGTCTCTTTCAGGTATCCTGGTGTTCACAGCTTCCCCCTACTCTTTTTTTTTTGTGATCAGTTGGAGGGGTAAGGCAAAATGGTTTAGGACAACAAGAGAGTATTCTATGATGTTTACAGTAGCAGCCAGTAGAGAAGAGATCAGAGATCCTTTGACTATGTATAGTGTTAACCATGATCTCCAACCCACTAGCCACTTTTTAGAAAGGATGGAAAGAAGATAAGACTCTTGTTGAGGAGGAAAGGATTGTGAGTTGGATCTAGAAAGTAGTGAGGCTGTAGGAGGTGAGATTCTGGGGTAAGGTGAGAGTAAAGAATAGTAAATAGCTGTAGTGTGTGAGAGAATAGAGTTAAACACTATAGTAATAGAGTTCGGGAAACCGCAAAGTGGGCTGAGATCTGGGAGGGGTGTTGAGTAGTATTTACAATTATATGGAATAGGTCTTATTTACAGTAATATTAGAGCAACAATCATATGACAGAATCTATGAGATCTAGATAACAAGAATAGGGAATATAGAACCTTCAGTAGTGTACTAATGGAACACAAATGAAAGACAGTAAATTAGCAATACACTATGAATGAGGTAACAGGGGGAACCTATCAAATGATACAGTATAACCAGCCAAGCAAAGAAGACTATACAGAAAGAAGAGGAATACCAAAATACTAATAAAATATAAAATGTAAGAATAATGAAAAAAGGTAATACAAATATGCTATAACTTGCAGGTTTAAAAAAAAGAAAAAAAAAGCAGAAGATGGAATGAAGAAGAGATAAATTTGGAAAGGAAGGGATAACACTAAAGTGAAAGAAGGAGAAGCATAAGGAATTGAGAGATATAAAACTAATAAGAATTAAAAAATAAAAAGTTACTTAAAAAAAGAAAAGATAAAATCAAACAATCAAACAAAAAAAACCTCTTGTTGGTTTTTAACTGTCCAAACCAGTTTTTCTGGTCTTGCTGGCTTCAGCAGGCTGAGGGGTGATTGAAATGCTTTGCTCCCTCCCCAGTCAGAACTCAGCCTCAGGGTTAGCGTCCCGCTCTCCCCAGAGCCGGTCTGGTGCCTCTCTGCAGATCCCTGTGTATGGGTCTGGGGTCTCCCAAGCACACTCTCTGGAGTTCACCACCACAGGCTCCGGGATCCTGCGGAGCACTGGCGTCTTTCCCAGGTTCATGGTGTGAGCGCCAGGGATCCCGAGGGGGTGTGCCCTTTACCCCTGAGTTCACCGGCTGGGCACTGGGGATCCCAAGGAGGGGCGCACTTCCCCCAAGTTCACCGCCGCAGGCTCCAGGATCGTGCAAGAGCCAGGGCCTTTTCGGTGATCATGGCTGTGGACTTCGGGTCTTCCACAAAACCACACTCTCTCTGGGTTGGGGGTGCGGGTGGATGGCCAGGCTGCCCTTGGTCACACTGGCTAGGGCACACACTCTTCCCAGGGCTCTGCATGGGTGCTCGCAGCCCCTGTGTGATTGTCTCTCAGTCCTCACTCCCCACTCAGTTCCTTCAAGCAATGAGGCTTCCCAGTGCTGCTCAATCTTTGTTTGGCCGGGGAGGGAGCGGCTGACCCAGCTCTCTCTCCAAGTGACCTGAGGCAGACCTGGGAGCACCTGGCCTGGGGGCTGCAACTTCCCTGCTCCCTGCACTGTTCCCTGGGCCCTTATTATCCTGACATCTGCTATAATTTGTAATCTCCAATTTTCATAAATGTTGTGATATTACTGGCTTTTTGCTCTGTTCCTCCATAGATGTATTCATTTTTCTCCTGTGTGTAGAGAAAAGTGGAATCTGCTCCCTCCTACCACACCACCATCTTCCAAGTCTCTTTTTTATTTTATCTTTGATTTTTAATTTTTTAATTATAGTTTACATTCAATATTATTTTGTAATACTATTTTCTTTTATATTCTCCAGTGGACTATTACTAATTATACAAAATTGTATATATTCTTATGATAACCTTTAATTATTCTACTATTTAATTATTCTCTTCCAATCCTTATTTCCACTGATTATATTTACAATGTTTTTTTCTTTGGCCACCAGTACTATATTAAAACTTACAAGAAATGTTTCTAAAGTTTCTTTACTAAAAATGAGGTTTGGTATGCTATTTAGTTGTTAGGTTTTTAGTTTAAAAGTTTTTAACCTAAATAAATGTTAATTTTGTAAGTGCTTTTGCTACCTCTACTGGGATCACCATGTGGCTTTTCACATTTATGCTTTTTTAAAAAATGTCAAACCATACTTGAATTAGTATGATATATTAATTTTTCATAAACCATTAAATTGTATTGCATAAATGTTTGCTCCTATATGAAATTGTCTTACAACATAATCATTTTCTTATACTGTTCTTATAGTAGCATCATAAAATAAGTTTGATAGCTTTCTCTTTTTATTTTATTTTATAGAGCTAGTATAAAATAATCTGTTTCTGGAAAGGTTGTTACAACTCAGCTGAAAAACCGCTTTGCACTGCCATGTACTTTGAGAGTAGAGAAGGGAGTGGGAGGGTGGTGATTAGGTTTTTGAACATCATTTCAATTTTTTTAATGGTTATTGATCCATTCAAGTTCCTTTATAATCTTAACATCTCTTAACACATCTTGTTAAACACCTCTTCTCATGATTATTTTACTTATACATATCTTCTCTTTTTCTGATCATGGACAGAATTGTATCTAAATTATTAGTTTTTTAAAAGAATATTTTTTGCTAATTATTTCTATTGTATTTTTGTTCCTATTTCAATTTTTGCCTTTATTTTTACTATCTTTCTTCCTTTATTTAGTTGGCCTTTTCTGCCTTTCTTTCCACCATTTTTTCTTGTATTCCAGTTTAC